>VZTO01003359.1:0-26699 GCA_013400615.1 Syrrhaptes paradoxus | reverse complement strand
CATGAAGACTTAAGGCAAAGGTACCCTGTTTGTGTTTATTAACCCTTAATGGATTCTTTTCTCCATCAGGTTTGCCCTACAGCTTTCTAACATATACCAATTTCTAATGTATTCACATGTTCAGCTTTGCTTCTGCATGGTGTGAAAAAGAACCTCTTGTCTGTCCTGAACATTGCATGGAGTAGTTTCATTTGATGCTGTCTTACACTAGAAGAAAAGAGTGACGTTCGTACCTAATTCATCTTCTTGCTACTCCTGATTTTGAAGTCTTGTATCTGATTGTCAATTCAGCTGTTTCTCACACCAAACTTGTTTCACACTTCCAATCACCTTACTTGTCTTTCTCTTATCCCTTTTTAATTTCTTTTATCTCTCTTTTTAAAATGGGAAGAAAAGAACCGCACAGTGTTCATTTTAGTGTGCCTCATGAGTTAATAAAATCTGTGATTTATGAAGCTGCTCTGTCCTCCTTTCCTCTCCTAGTAATTTCTAGCCTTCTATTTACTTTCTAAACTAACTTATCTGATGGTTTTATAGTATTATTATAACCCTAGGATCCTGTTTCTGAATTATGTCTGTTCTGAGTCCATCTGTATGTTGAATAGTGCAGGCTCCAAGGATACTTTTAACTCTTCAGAAGGAAATTGCTAGATGAGTATCTGTAGAATTTGGGATGTGAGAAAGTTAACAAATGTTTTAGTGTGTATGAACCATGTGGGTTTGTTCACATGATTATATCTGCATGTTTCGTAGGGAAATTTTAATTCAAAAAAATTACATTGATATAAAGCATACAACAAAAATATCTGTTACAGATAGAGCATGCATGTTATTGAGTATTGCAATGAAGTAAGCGACCAATGAGAATAAGATAACATTTTGCCAAAATAAATCTTGCATTTTTTCTCTTAATAGGAAGAATCTTCCCCTCCTCTCCTAAAAAGAAACAGTTTAGAGGTGGGAAAACAAAGCTATTGCTGCATGAAAAATTGAAGCAGCAATGCACTTGAGACTTTTGGCTTACAACTAGTTTAACAAATGGCAAATGTAGAAAGGTTAAGCAGTAGGAGTGATGAAAGAATTATTGACCTCGCTTTATCTGGAAAGATTAATAGAAAAAGAATCAGGAGGCCTACTAGATTTTGAATTAATTAGACGTAAAGCGTTTAATTTTCAAGTACTAATTCAGTGAAAGTATCACCATATTCAAAGAGGCAAACGGATCCAAAGGTTCTTTCTGTTCATTTGAGATTGGGAAAGGACACCTGCTGATATGATCCAACACTTAGATGAAGGAATATTGGATGTGAGATGAAGATGCTGCTAACAAAGACTGGGAATCTAAAGGTTTAAATGTTTGTGGCGTGAAAAATCTGAGCAAAGATTGTGTATCCCACTCTCCCACCAATGAGAAAGACCTGTATTGATCTCTTGAAAGTGGCAGCAGTTCNCATAACATGTCATTATATATATAATTATACATTATATATTTTAAATCTTTACTTTTTAAAAACGAAATTACGCTCTTTCTGAAAGAGACTTTGTCAGTAGTATTTTTCCATTTTCATTTAGTAGGATATGCAAAAGCTTCAAAACTTAATTTAGTGCTTTCCTTTTTACTCGCTTGTCCCTCACCCCCATTTGCTGATTGATTTAAGTTTTTAACTCAGCCTCAAAATGCCTGTGCCTCCTCCACTCAGAGACAGACTTAATCTTCCCTTTATGGCTGGAGTCCGCATGGGTTTTATCATTATGTTTTTCTTGTAACCTTTCCACAAAGGGAGATTTTGTTCCACTGTAAGGTCTCATGTTGTTGTTCTAATTGGTATGGCTAACTTGATAATATCCCAAGGTTCAGGGTCATACAATGCTAAGCACATTTCAGAAATGTGCAGTAATGACAAAGACAGTTTCTGTTGCAGTTATTACAGCCTTTTGACTGCAGGTCTCCCACATTAGATTCTGAGGTTGCAATTATCTTTCCTTTTCTTACTTCTGTTTATCTACTTACATGGCATTCTTTATTGCTTTATAAGCTCATCTTATAATGGGAACTTTTGGGGATTTTTTTATGTAATTATGAAGATCACAGGCTCAGTAATAGGGTGATGTTTAATTAAAATAATTGGTGAACTTGAGAAAAACTTTCTTGGACAGTTATTGAGAGCTACTTCTGTGATCCATCTGGCCCACTCAGATCATTAAGTTATCATTGATCATTTATAGAATAGTTGTCTGCTAGAGGCTGGGACGTACTTTGAAGTTTGTGCTGTAAAGAGATATTTTATTTATTCCCAATTACTGACTGCCTTTTGTGGGGCTAAGGCAGCTATACACTGTCACTAGTCAGATATGAATTTTAGGAAGGAGTGCACTATTCCTGACACTATACTTTTGAAAAATAGTTTTTCTTTCCAACTAGCCATGTAAGATTCCATATATAGGAAGAAGTCTCCAGAAAATAAACCAAGATTTAATGCTACCTGGGTCTGTCAACAGCAGCTGCCAACTGTCTGAAGCCATGTGTATGTAATGCACACATTCAAGGAAAGGAGTTCATTATATTCTTGTGTGTCTCTAGGAATCCGGAAAGACCGTAGAGGTGGGCGAATGATGAAACAAAAACGTCAAAGAGAGGAGCAGGATTCCAGGAATGGGGAGGCTTCTTCTACGGAGCTGCGAGCTCCCACCCTTTGGACAAGTCCGCTTGTGGTTAAACATAACAAGAAGAACAGTCCAGCCCTGTCCCTGACGGCAGAACAGATGGTCAGTGCCTTGCTGGAAGCTGAGCCACCCATAGTTTATTCTGAATATGACCCAAATAGACCATTCAATGAAGCCTCTATGATGACCCTGTTGACCAACCTTGCAGACAGAGAATTAGTGCACATGATCAACTGGGCAAAGAGAGTTCCAGGTAAGGAAAAAAAGCCCCAGTGGACTATAAAAGCCTCTACATGACAAACCAATAGTAAAAAAATACATCCTGTTTTTCATACTATATATTCTAATTTCACGCAAATTGTTCACCTAAGTATAAATACATTAAAAACCCAAAAAATTTAGGTTATATTGGTTGATAAAAAACTATAGTGCAATGTAAGTGACTTTTGAAGAAAGATCTATTCAAGAAAAGATATTTCCTCACACTATGGAATGTTGGACAGTTTTTTGATTGCGAAGATTTTTTTTTTTTTAATAAATCCAGATAAATTAAAGATAAAAACAAATTACTGAAAGCCAAATCTAATCAACTTGATCTCATCAAATTATTAGTTATTTAGATCTCTTTTGATAAAAGGGTTACTCTTATGTCTGTAATGTAAGTCATAATTATGAGTCCATAATTATTAGTATTATTTATTTAATTGCCAGTTTATCTTTTTGACAATAAATTACAGATCTTTCATGAGTTTTGTGTCTGAAAAACAGAGACAGAATAGCAATTTTTTAATGAATTTTTTTTCTTACTGGAACTACATGTTTTTATCTTTATCATTTTGATGCATCATGTTTGCTGAGCTATGACCCCTCTTTCTGGAAGGGAATTGCAGAATTGTGGGAAATATGTAACGTTTTTGGTATGTTGCATGTTCATTCATGTGGTTTAATTAATTTGTATCATTTATATCTATGAAATGAGAGAGTAGTTTTGTAATTGAAGTTCATAATCTTTTTAAATTTCAATCTTCAAGACTACTTTTCATAAGTTAACATTTAAATGTTTATTAGAAATCTGTCACACATGGTGTACTTTTAGCTTTGTAATAATACTGGAATACATAGTAATTCTTACTTTATAATTCACTGGGATTCCGATCTCTTAAATTTTTACTGTAAACATTTATTTAATCAAAATTATGTAGCTGCCTTATGAAGGCATATTAGAGAACCCTACCACAGCTCTCACTCAAATGGTGTATTACCTTAACAACATTACACTCGGGTTATGCCATTTTTCTGTTTTCCTTCATTTAAACTTGGCAAGACTGTTCCTGGTAAATCAATAACCCATAAAATCTGAGTCTTTTCCAGTCCTCATGGGTTCCCTTTTAACCACTTTTCACATGTCACTTTGTGGGCTCCAGCTATGATCAATGAGAGTCTGGGTGTGTTTCATTTCTCATCGTATCTTATAAGAAATCACCTGAGAATTTTATTCTTGACAAAGTCACAGTGGTTAAGGCCTGATCCATAGTCTGTTCAAGTCAAGGGCGGATGCTCCTGTTAATTTAGTTATGCTTTAGATCATGTCTTTACAAAATGCTTTTGAAAAATTAACATATGTCCATAGTGTTAAAGCTATTTATTATCAAAACAGCTAAATTCAAATGACTTTTCTACTGATTTTAGAGATATAATTTGTCTAAGTCTGTTAAAATCCATTAATTTACATTCAACATGAATATATCATATTTTAAATTCATTATATTGTCCAACTGGAAATATTTGTCTTCTATGACATTTGATTTTGATAGATAATATAATTAACAAAAATGTGTTTAGATACAAAAGGAACACTGTTAGGGAACTCAGATCTTTTTGCTATTCAGAAATCTCTCTAAAACCCTTTGTCACAAGATGACTGCATCTGATGAAGATCAAAAATTTGCCTGGTTTAGCAAATATATCCCTTAATTCCTAAGCAAGTTTCTGAAATTGGAAAATTAAATGTGTAAGTTTATCAATTCTTTGTGTATATTCAGTGTATTTTACATTTAAAAAAATGTGCCTGTTTATTGCCAAAATAGTTCCTAAGGAGAAACTAAGCCAAATGACTCTATGTATGTGCATAGTAAGTACTCTAAAAGGTGAGGTTTGATATAAAACTGGTGAACTCTGGTTTAAAAAAAAACATTTCCCAGTCATAATTTGATCTGCTAAGCACGATACAAACAGTCATACCAAAGGGTAGTCATAAAGCAGGAGAGAGAGAATATGAATAGGTTGGAGATTCTGAAAGTGCTAGACACCTAGCTAGTTCTTGGTGTTGTGTCTTGGAGGACCAAAAGCATGACCAAAAGCAGAAATCAAAGTGTTTTAAAAAGTTGATTTAAAAGAATTCAGGCCCAATTGTTTGCTTACCTCTAAAATTGGGTCCTCTGGAGTAGGAATTTTGGAGCTAGGTGCTTAAATCTTTTTTTTGGATCTCTCATTTGGTCCATAGAAAAGGTCGAGTATTCTTAGCTGCTGATAGTAATTTTAGAAGTGTTGATCACCTTCCAAAGATGGGGCCTTTGCTTGGACTCTGCCTAAGTTTCCTTCTGCTGGAATGTACTGGCAATAAATGCACATTAAGACAAATGTGTCTGGCCATATAAGTCGTATTTTCACTTCCACAGTATGTTGCCCTTGAATACTCCATTATTACTAGGAGTTACGCAATACTGCTTAATTAGAGAAGACTTTCATGTACTTATGCATAAACAGAGGAACTGAATAGCATTTTTTCTGTTAGGTGAAGTATTTCGTGCAACAGCATTATGGGATTCCACTCAGTTATTTTCTCAGCTAATTTACTAAGGTTTCAAGCTTCAGAATCAAGGGTAAAAAACATCTTTTTCTAAAAAGCGAATGTGCTTTTTACCAGGAGAAAAAAAAGCCGTTTCAGACAACAGCCTCTCCTATGCACACCTCTCAAGCCTTGGAAGCACTGCACAAGTTCATTTAGCTAAATGCAGGCACTTAACTGCAGGAAAGCAAGGAGCAAAGTAAATACGAGCAGCTGGGTTGAAAGCATATTTGTTGAGGAAGCAAGAAATGGATATTAACAGAGCAGAAATGCAATTAAGATAGAGCTTACAAATAAGTGTAAGGACTTTGAGGGACATGTTTGGTGTTCATTTTGGTGCATAGGCTTTAAAGAAGAGAGAGTGTGTCAAAGCAATTAATAAAGTTATTGTTTTGGTCAGCCAGTCCTGAGGATGTAAACAGGTGAACATGGAAGAAGAAAAAGGTAATTTTGTACTCCTACAAAAAGGAGTAACGACAATGAATTTATGATGGCCTGTGTAGCATAATGTAGGCAGAGATCTGTTACAAAGACATGCTGAGGACAGTCTCCAAGATGAGGTATCTTTGCAGACATGCCCTGAATGGGAAGGTGAGAAGTGGTCTAAAGCTTCATTGCAGCTTGTTCAGCATTAGTTCAAACTTGCTTAAATCGACTCTGCAGGCTTGATGGTGTTAATGAGTTGCTGGGGAAAAGGGAATTTGTGGCAGCTTCTTGTGCATAACCTTAAAAAGTGATTTTCAGTATTTAAGTATAACATGATGGCTAACTGAGGTCATAACAGAGTTCTGCCATGACAATACAATTCATGCATAAAAGCTTGTTTTAATTTTCCTTTGAAACCTTGGCCACTGATACAATTGGGTTTTCCAGATTACATGAACAAAAATCTTGTACAGTGTCCTATGACATATACAAAAATTTCAGGATGCCACACGGGAATTGGTCTTTACATGGCCTAATGGGGATTTTGACTTAAATCTTCCCCGATGGCTTCAGTAAGACACCAGTGATGCTTTCCGATTACCCCAGCCAGCTGGAATAGCAAGCAGCTGCACATAAACTGGGTGCAAACAGGTTGTGACCGGCTAGACTTTACACACTCATGTAGACTGAGCTTTTTAACATTTAACTGGGGCAAATCACTAAAAATCACATGCAGGCAAGGTGCCAGTGTAGATGAATAGATGTTCTGCTCATTTTTGAATCATCTATTCCTGAAAGATACAGCTTTCTGTTTTCTTCTTTGTTTACATAACATCTTGGAGATATAGAACCACCTTCAGTCTCACAAAATGAGGTTTTTATTTCAGGAAATTTTCATTATGGTTTTTGATGTAACGCCAAACTATTACTTTGCTTTTCTACAGAAATACTGGTATGTCAAAGGAATTAACTTATTGTATTTCATTATTCACTTACTATGCATACCATTTAACATCTATATTTGGAGTACTGTATCCTCTAAAAGAAGCAGGTATTTTCAGTGTAATCATTTTTTTTGTGTGCAGTAGCTCTTGAGATGGTAAGAAATATTACTAGCTTATACAGTGAGCTCATGGCAAAGACTGTAGCTTTAGAGAAATTTTGTTGCAAGAGTGAAAATTTGGCACTGCTGCTACAATGTTGTATAACTATTTACTACAAGTACAGTAACTGTACAACTTAATAGCCCTAAAACGGTACACTGGGCATACAAGCTTTGAAGTTTTATGATGATTCACGGTGCTGTACTTATTTTATGGCTTCATGAACCGAGGAGATAAACATTGTGGCACTGATTTGGTTTGGTTTTTTTTTATTTATTTCAAAGCCGCAGAAGTTGCTATTTTCTAAAGATATTGTTTTCCTATTTGACCTTCTAAACTGCTCTGTTTGTTAAATTAGGAACAGTGTGTAAAGAGGCCAACAATAGCCACAATTTTACACTGCACTTCAGTGACACCAAACCTTGGAATAAAAAAAAAAAAAAAGCTTGCAGTGGAAAGAAAGAAGTCTTATAGAAGAGTGGTGTGTGTTAATAAACCTCTAGGTGCCAGGACAGCTTTCAAGAGCTTCTAAGTGTAGTGATCCTTCTGGAAATAATTTACACTTAGATTAAAAAAAAAAAAAAGGTCTGCAATTCCTGTAGTCATTTTTAATAAACCTTCCAAAATATCTGCTTTATAGTCTCTTCTCCTCTGACTAATGGACTTGCTGTAGAGATTTGTAAAACGTTATTTAAAAACCCCACCCCTCTGCCTATCTCTTTAATATTCTGAAGTGATATTCTAACTGCTCCTTTGACTTCAAAAGGGAAAAACAGAGGAAGCAAATAGATCTGTAAGCAAAAAACAAATGATAACAAGCATCTGGATCTTCCTTCGTGGCTGCTTTTTAACAATTTAATTTCTGTGAAGTTTCAATTCATTACCATGAATGTAAGAGATAAGAATCCATCATTATAGTGGAATAAAGTAATCACTTATCATTTGAACATCAAACTGAGAGGTATCATGCGATAACATGATTATGCAGGGCAGCAAAGTTAAAATTGTTGAATACGAAGTAAAGGTTTTCCATCCCTGTGTTTTCCTAGTCTGGGAAGCATCTTCAGCCTTTCATGTCTATATTGTGTAAAACCAAACAAACCTCCCTTTCCTTCCTCCTCCTCCAGATTCTGGGTGCTATATGAGATAAACCCACTCTTGCAAGTAGCTCTTCTTTTTATTATCTATAGAATTGTCTTTTTGTGCTTTTGAAACACAGTGAGGTGTATTTCCTCCTGTAAAGAAATTTAAATGAGACAAGGATGAGACCATGTGGTGCAATGGTTTGCCAATGAGAGACCAAGGGGGAGATGCTAATTCTAAAGGACATGGAGACATCTAACAGAGTTATATACACTGGAAGCTCGTGTCAGACAGGGAAAAGCCAAAGCTAAGAAGAAATTGTTCAGCAGAAGTCCTTGGGAAGGAACATAAACTTGGCTGCAGGTATCTATGGGAACAAAAATACAGGCAGTGCTTTCACTAGCTGAAGACTGGATGGAAATGATAGCAGGAGAAAAAATGATCAGAGTCTCAATAACAACTGTGATATTAGAAATTTAAGAGGTATCTTAATGCAGCTCTAAGCAGTCCCTAGAGTTAGGGATACAGTAAGGGAGATAAATGCATCAGAACTAGGGTTAGTGAGTTGATCAGCATCAAGGGGACTCCAACTGGGAGAAAAAGGAGAGAGCACACACAAGAGGACCAGAGGAAGAGGATCCTGGGAATCAGATGAGCCAACAGTAAATTCAGCAGCTCAGTCCTGGGCTTCCTTCTCATTCCTGGGGCTCCTGTTGGAGGACCACGAAGATGATCAGAGGGCTGGAGCATCTCCCATAAAACGACAGGCTGAGAGAGTTGGAGTTGTGCAGCTTGGAGAAGAGAAGGCTCTGGTGAGACCTAGTAGCAGCCTTCCAGTACTTAAAGGGGGCTACAGGAGAGATGGGGAGGCACTCTGCATCAGGGAGTGTAATGACAGGACAAGCGATAACAGTTTTAAGCTGAAAGAGGGTAGACTTAGATTAGATATTGGGAAGAATTTTTTTCTGTGAGGGTGACGAGGCACTGGAGCAGGTTGCCCAGGGAGGTTGTGGATGCCCCATCCCTGGAAGTGTTCAAGGCCAGGTTGGATGAGGCTTTGGGCAACCTGGGCTAGTGGAGGGTGTCCCTGCCCATGGCAGGGGGGTTGGAACTTGATGATCTTTAAGGTCCTTTCCAACCCAAACCATTCTATGATTCTATGACAGCAATTTGTTCAGGGGCTCTTCAAAGCGGAAGGGTCTGGTTGCTGTCTGTTCCCCTTGCAACAGGAAGAACCTTGGCATGTTGTCTACTCACTATCCCTGATCCATTTCCTCTTCCAAGCCATAGCCTTTGAGCTTTACCCCCCACCCTTTCCCCAAGACTTTTCTGGAGGCAGGGATTACAATGATATATTCAAACTAGGTCGCTTCATATGTATAAATTTTCAATCAATGGAAACAGAGTTAGGAAAGGAAAAGTAGTTCTATTTTGAATATTTCTTTAGAGAACCTTTGAAGGAGCTCAGAAGTGTATCCTTGAGGGTTTTCTGATACATATCTTGCAACATTTCATAATTTTTTGTTTATTTTTACTAGATATTTTTACAGAGTACGAGAGCTAATTCTGTAGCTTTCCAGATCTTCCTTCTTTGTCTAGAAGAAGAAAGAGATTCTGAAGAATAAGGCATGTGTTGAAGTTGTTACACGAGTGCATCTGTATGTATCCCTTTTAGGAACATTTTGTGGCCACAGTGAAAAGATCTACTTCATATATGAGGTGATATTTCATTCAGAAGCATGACAAATGTCAGTAATTCTTTCTAATATTATAAAAATCCAATGTTAGAATTATTCATAGAGAGTTCTATACTGTCCTCTCATTCACAGAGGTAGCTACTCTGTGTAGGGAGGTGACCAACGAAAGCTATTGAACCAAGCATGCTATCCAACCTTTAAGCCTCCTTGAACTTAGGAAAGCTGTAATAAGATACAAGTTTTTAAACAAATATAGAATGAAAGTGACTGTCTTTTGCTTCTGTTACATAGGTGTCGCTGTTCTCTGTGCACAGGACCAAAAAATTGCAGTGGCCTTTCTTTTAAGTAAATTAGTTTCTTTTAAAATGGAGGTGAATATGCGCAACATGTTGTGAAAATTCACTTGTTTTTCTTTTAGATAAAGTGTGTTTCACATATTCAGAAAAAGGGAAATACAGCTAACATCATTCTTCAGAACATTTGTCCAATAAAACAATAACAGTTGGAACCCCAGTATTTCTTTTTAAAATGCTGTAGTTGTTTTACCAGAGATGTTTTAGTTCCCTTCTGTGTTTGTGGAAGTGAATAGTTTGAAAAACAACTAATACAGGCATCCGGGGCCATCTGTTTATTAGCTCAGCACTATAATTATGTTCTACTCTAGGTGATTTATTTTTTTAAAGCCAGCCTTCTTTAGAGTGGTGAACCTCAAATACATCTCTGCTTCTAAATATCCCTGAACAGAGTCTGCGCTGAAATCTAAATTTAAATACGAAGACAAGCCTGTAAATCTCTGTTTCTACAAGAATGCATATATCCAAATACACTTAGTAAGATTATGGAACTACTCCACATATGTAAAGTTCCTTAGGTACACAGTGGTTTTAAAACAAAGACCCAAAGTGCTAGTAAATGGACGACTCTGTTCAGAACTTTCCAGTGTAAAAAATAGTTGAATTCACAAGTTTTGAATTTTGGGACTTCCCAATAAGCTGTCTCAAAGAACAAATAACTTCAGTAACCAAAACTGACTTACTGTAAGTAATCTTGATTACCTGTTTGTCGTATAGTGACAGACGAGAAATAACACCCAACATGTTAGAAGGAGCTAACATTCTTTTAACAAGAACTGCTTACATATTGGAGTTCATTGGGCATTCAATAACATACAAGTTCATTTGATAATAATTGTTTGAAGATGAAATTCTATTGGTCTTGGCAAAAAAGAGGCAAAAGTCAACATCCACAGTAACAATTTTTATATTTTTAGCCAAAACTTAAGGAAATTAAATACTTAAAATGTAATATTTTATTTCTAAAAGAAATGATCCTTTTATAAAAACATTTCCTGCTATTTTTCTTTAGTTGATAAGTAATTTACACTCTTGGATGAACATCTCTGTCTTAGAGTCTTCAGCTATGCTGAACCCTGGAGCTTTCCAAGAAACGCTCATTAATTTCCACTCTAAGTAAACAGTAAGTAATGATCCTTCCTGATTTATTTATTTCTTAAAATAATTTACAAAAAGAATATGTGATTATTGGAAAGCACTGATGCGGTATGTATGTGCATGCGCACATAGCCATTGTTCCCTGTTCACATAACTCACATAAATTGGCCCTTTTTACTTGATTAATAACTTCAGCCTAATTCTTTTAGTTTCTCTCCAGTACTGCATCTCTGAGCACAATCAGCTGTAATTCCAGTTTAGAGGTTATTCTAATATCATCTGTATTTTATGTTCAAGTGAGTCATTCACTAAAGTCTCACAGTAGATATATAGGAGTGTTTAAGATACATAGGAATAATTAGGAAAGATTTATTGCAGACTTTTTTCTGAATAGGCTCTTGCTCTGTCTGTATGGCTGCAATGGTGCATTATATGACACATCTGTTATGCAGCTCATTTGTTTTCTTTGATTATCTCTCTAGGAAATGAACTATGTGTGTAAAGAGTGTGTTGTTTTGTCTGCGCGTTAGTTATGGACTGCTGCAAATTTAAGCTAGTGGAAAGCAAGTTAAAGCATATCCCACAGTGGAACGGGGAATGAGAAATCTGTGACTGTCTTGTTCCTCCAGGAGTTTGTTCTCAACTAAGAGCGGCCATAAGAAAATATTTTTTCCTCTCTTCCTTATGGGAAGTTCTGTTCCTTCTAAGAAACGTAGCTGTCCAGCATGGTCCTCAGCAGGGAGATGGAGATGAATTATTTATCACTGCAGCTAGACTCTGTGTCTAGCCCCAAAACTTCTTAAGCCTCTGGAAACAGGTGGGAGAAATCAAGTTCTGGACTTTGATCCAGTGTCCTGCTCACTTTCCCTAGCAAGAGGGGCACTGATCAGGATGTTGGGTGGTACCCAACAGTTCTCCTGGGTATGCTGTGTTCCTTGTGAGCAGGCTGACCTCAGAAGAAGAAAATGCATGTTGGCAGAAATTTCAGTGATTTTTGTCTCTGGAGCTTGGGATTTTTGCTTTGGAGTTTTTCCAGTTAATCCAGTGGGAAGCCATGAGCCCCAGAAGCAAGGTTAATATATAGACAAGGGGAAAAGTGCAGTTCAAAATCTCACTTAGCCTCCAGTCAAACTGTGATGTGTTCCCTGTTAAATTACATTCTGGAGCATTTGAGGTGATTTAGAAAATTAAAATTAAAGAAATCACATTTTATTTGATTCACAAAGATGGGGATGTGGCATACTAGGTTAATCAGAAATTTTCCAGAGAATATTAAATCTTATCAATAGCCTAATAATGAAGCATCCTCTGCAACAGCTGCTGTCCCTCAGAAAACATGGCTGCAAATAGAGAAGTAGCTAATGGGCTGCTGACAAGTGAGCCAAGTATTTACTAAAACATTGAACAGTCTCTGACTGGGTATGTTCATTGTGTTGGAAACAACTGACCAGAATAAAGCTAAAATCATAATATCGCCATACTAGTATAAATGAATGTAGTATTACTGTGTGTCTGACCTATTTCAGAAATCTCCTTTGACTGCTACGAAGGTAATATTTCTTATGAGTTTTACATACATTTGTAGGAGACCTGCTTTGTGAGACTGCAGTTTCACAAGTATTTCTTTCAGTTGCAGCGCTGGCTAGAGCAGTTCCTACCCTTCTGCTCCCCCCTGGGGAGTTCAGTTCCCCAGTTCAGTTCACCACAAAATAGTTGAGCCAGTTGAAATGTGAGGGTGACTGTACACCAGGAATGAACACGCATGTACTAATATAAGGGTGCTAGAAAGAAATATTAATGTACCTGTACTGTCAATAGTAGCATACAGTTCTAACTCAAGCCTTTTTCTAATTTAATTTCTCTCTATTTCTACTTCAACAGAGAGGTCTTTTCCAATCTCTCCTGTACAAAAGGCAAGAATCTTCTAGTTACCGGTGCTATTTACGGCCTTTATCCTGTTTGCTGAAGTAGATGTTGTATAGCTTTTACTTTGCATATTTCTACTTGATCTGTAGTATGTTCTGTAATGCTGTGCCAGAGCTGCGAGGAGTTGAGGAGTCAAAGGGAAGAACAAGCATGGTAATTTCTCCCTCAGCCTCTGCTTTGAAAGTTTACAGAAGCCCCCAAACAGTTATATCAAGATGCATCCTAGTACATAGAGGGTCATAGTTCCTAGCTTTGCTTCCATCGCTGGGGTGCAAGAGACTTTACTTCCCAGGAGGTAGAGACTGGCTGTTCGTTTACCTGTGTTATTTGGAAGACGGAGGAAATCTGTGGCTTTCTTTTTGCTGAGTTACTTTGTGGTTGGTTGCCTATTCTAGTGCATATTTTTCGGAAGTTGTTCTTCTGTTTTTTTCTTCCAAGAAGGCAACAAATTCTTCTGGAAGTTCTTTGGGCTGAGTTTGCACTGTACAGGTAGTGAGTATATAGTGATGTGAAACAACAGCAGCATGTGGCAAACTTTTTGGAATCAGCAGCTGATTTTTACTCTTATTCTGCAGTGCAGAGTTTGGCAAGCCCATGAAAACCTTACATATTCTCAGTTCTGTTTGTGGCTTTATTTTTTTCTCCAGTTGATATTCATCTAAACATGGCTATGGTTAATCGTGGACTCTGATATGAGTTCCAAATGCACTTTTATTTTCTTTTTTCCCAAGCATGCATGTAGGTTTATGTTCTTTTACACTGGGCCTTTTGGGAAGAATGTTGCCTTACCACTGGGAAGCACTAATTTTGCGCCTGTGTGTGCCAATGCCTCCCTGTGTTAGCTTTGTAAAACTCCCTTATAGCGTGCCGCAGAGTATCCGTCACTGAATTGCTGTCTCAGGACTTTATCTGCTGCATGGGAAAGCTGTGAAGCATGATAGATATCTTTCTTATTCTAGATCTAATTCCAGAGATCATTCTAGATCACTTTATGGTTCTAGAGCAGTTTCCAGACTGGCTTAGGGCTCCATTGTGTTCTGAGGGGGGAGGACCTAGTTCAGGCAGCTGTTTGGCATCTCACGAGGATTTTGAATACTTGCTGATGACAAGAGCAGTCTGACTGGGGATTTTCTTTTCGCATTTTATTTTTTTTCCCTCCCACGATTTTTTTTGTATTGGTTTGAAGACCCATGGGATCATCCCACAAACTGCAGCTCTCCCAAGCTTCTAGCATGCTGACTGGCCTTGCCTCTGTGGACATTCTTTTTGCTGGAGGCCCAGAAGGCCAACTGGATCCTAGGCTGCATGAAGAGAAGCATGGCCAGCAGGTCGAGGGAGGGGATTCTGTCCCTCTACTCTGCTCTCATCAGACTTCCCCTGGAGTCTGTTGGAGCGGGTCCAGAGGGGGCCGTGAAGATGGCCAGAGGGCTGGAGCACATCCTGTAGGACAGGCTGAGAGAGTCGGGGGTGTTCAGCCTGGAGAAGAGAAGGCTCCAGGGAGATCTTATAGCAGCATCCAGGGCTGAAAGGGGCCTACAGGAAAGATGAGGAGGGACTTTTTAGGATGAGGGGTAATGGATTTAAACTGGAAGAGGGCAGATTTAGATTAGATATTAGGAAGACATTTTTTCCTGTGAGGGTGGCGAGGCACTGGAGCAGGTTGCCCAGAGAAGCTGTGGATGCCCCATCCCTGGAGGTGTTCAAGGCCAGGCTGGATGAGGCTTTGAGCAACCTGGGCTAGTGGGAGGTGTCCCTGCCCATGGCAGGGGGTTGGAACTCGATGATCTCTAAGGTCCCTTCCAACACAAACCCTTCTATGATTCTGTGTTTCTGTTTTCCCTTACTGTCTTATTTCAACAGACTGTTCAGTCAGAGAGGTCTTTTCTTTAATCTCCAGATAAGGTTTTTTTTGCCATCTTTATCAGTAGTTGGGCTTCTGAGAGACTTTGGTAAAACTCCATTGTTGGAGTCTGACGAATTCAGATCTGTTTTTCTTTGGCTGACACTGAATAATTCCTACCAGTTATCCTAGAAAAAAAATATTTACAAGTAATGTTGTGGAATAACTTTTAGTTGTTGACTTCAAGTAGGTGGGAGACAGAGGAATTACCTTGCCAGAAACTGCTCTGAAATAATTCAACAATGGGTTGTCAGAAGTAGTTCAGTATAAGGGCAATGAGCTGGTTTTCCCTCCTTCACAAGCTGCCAGCCTGACACTGTGTCTCTTGACTTCCGAGTCTCTGATGAGACTGAGACTAACTGATGTTTATAGGGGTAGGTCTATACTTAAGTGTGTTTGTAGATGTTTATAAACATATATGAGCTGTAGAAATATATAACAAGAACCCAAGAACCTTCTGGATACAATCTAATGTTGGCAACATCATTTGAGTAGCAACCAGATGATATTTCCTGACTCAGGGCTCTTACACCAAACACAGTTGTTCTGCCTCTGAGGATAGGAGCCTTCCACTGGGAAAAGTCTTCTATATATGAACCAAATTGTGCCTTCAGTGTCAGTGTGGTGAAGCTATTCACAAAATGGTCTCCTAGTCTATATCTGGACTGTATGAAGCATCTCTATTTTCGATCCAGGCTCAAGGTTTTATTTTCATCCATGAGGAATCTGTCAAGCTAACATTCCATATGCAGGTGAAAGCAAAAAGAAAACCAAACTAAATCAAATTCTCTCCGTAAATGACAAAGATTAAAACTGCCACTTCTTTAACTGTTTGAAAAAAATAATGGAATTCTAATTCCAGGGGAAACTTACTGAATTTTAAGTTAGGTATTTTTCTTCTAATCTTTAATTTCTGTTATTGTACTTATTACAAGATATTACTGTGATTTTTTTAATGTAATGGAATTCCATGCAATTTTTCAGTCCTGACAAAGGATGACAAATATGCTTTATAGGTCCAGTTACTTTGGATGAGCTTGTGTGGATAATTAATTTCTTTGCTTCCTGGCATATACATCAATTTAAAAAAAAAACATTTTTACTTAATACAAAAGGACATTTTTTGACCTTTTTACTAGATTCTAACTATTTCAGGAGAAATGAAACATTTCATTTAATATGAAAGAATACACTTAATTAAGATTTTGAGTATTTTAGTCACCTGTTTAAAATGAAAAAAAAAGAAGACAATTTTGGAAAAAAAAGGTCCTAGATTTCATAAAATTTAAGGTACCTTTCACAATGCTGTGTAGGATTAGGTGCCTGGTGGAGTGCTGAAAACTGAGATGAGGTAGCTGAGGACAGAAACCAGTCTGGTTTTATTTGTTATTTTTATTTTGTGTAATCTGACATGTTCTCCAGAGTGTTTTAAACTCATCAACCTGTTACTTTCCAGTGTAAAATGCTCTGTCAGAGCACTTTCACCCAGCTCTAGTTTCAGTGTGTGTCTCAGCAGATAGTATAGGAGCTTGAGTACTAGGTGGTGGTTCTCCAAGTGCAATGCCCGTTTTCTGTATACATACCTGGGGCTGGTCCATGCAACATGCAACAGTTTCCTGAGGTTGCCTGAGGCTTTATAGATGCTGAAATGTGCCTTGGATTTGTTATCCATTGAAAGAGAGTGTGCAACAGAAGGGGCTTAAGTGAATGATGTGTTTTCTGGAAACATGCTGCTTGCTGACTTATTAGGTTTCCCTGGACAAGAAAATGGATATAAATGGCCAGATGCATTCCGCTGTCTTGCTTTCCCTGTAATGTATTCCTTTGCTCTGTCATGTGATGACACTCCCACACAGCTGCTAAAATGCTCTTGTTGTTGTAGTGGTTAAAGGAAATTGCTGCAATTAATTTTGCTGTCTTTCTTTTCTTTGATGTGTCATTACAGTTTCTTGGATAATTTTTCAGAGGTTGGGTTCTGTTCAAAACCAGTCATGTAGAGGTGAAAAGAATAGGAGGGAAAAAAAAAAACATTTGAGCTTTATGTATGTATGTTTGTGTTCTTCTTTTGATGTAGGTACCAGCAATGTAATGAGCACGAAACAATACATATACATACATATAGTTTCTGTTACTCATACAAGTGCATTAGATAAAAATAAGGCTTCTCCAAAAGTGATCAATCTGAAGAAATAAAATGGATGCAGGTGCCTTAGTCAAGCTAGTTTTATGTCCTAATGACTATAACGAATGACCAGACCATGAACTCTGAGGTTATGCTTCATTTCTCGGGTACAGCACATTATGTTCTGAGCAATTTCTATTTGTAGTCTCGAAGCAGTTTTAATCTTGAAGTTCATTGCAGACTTGACAGTTTTTCCCTCTTTTCCTTGGGTTGCAAAATAATCCTCTTTTCTGTTAGTTCCAGATGCTGCTGCAATGAATGTTAATTGATTTAGTGGTGAGTACAGTAGATCCTGGGATGGAATAGACTGTGGAGCAGAAAGCTTAGAGCTTTGTTCACTGGATTTTGTGAATGAAGGAGGGGAGAGGGTAGCCCTCCCAATTTCATCACATGAAAGTCGTTGTAGTCAAAAAAGGTGTTAAATTCAAAACTGACATTTCTCAAGCTTCTGGGCATGGATGGAGATATAAATTGAAGTAGTGAAAACTTAATTCTTAAACAAAATAATTGGAAATAATCAAAAGTATAAACCCAAGGTTTTAGGGACATTCAGAAATAACAGGTTTAATAATAATTAATTTCAGCTTCTAATTCCTTTTAATAAATAAATAATTTTAGTTCTGAAGAGTGGCTGAAGCTGATAATTGTTTGTGTTACTTTGCAAACATAATTTTGTCTCTTTCACAAAATATTCTTGATTGTGTTATGATGACCTTCAGGTCTTTCATATACCTCTTATAATTAATGGAACAAAAAAGACAAAGAAAAGACAAAAAGAGGTATTTTTATATCTTAACATTTGTGGAAAAAAATGAGGTGCAGAGAAGAAGCAGTCAGCTGCCTGTGGTAGAGTAGGTCTCCAGGCTCACTTTAACCGAGTTTTGTTCACTTGCCAGCCCTACCCTGCCACCCATACAGCCATTAGACCATGCAACATATCTGCATTGATTTGGCGCACGCTGAGGTTTTCCAGAGCCCTCCTCCTCTAGCAAGGTCCATCTCCCAGGACTGCAGCGAACGCTGCCCAAGCCCACTTTGAGCAAGCCTGCAGAGCCCTGCACCAAACACCACCTTGCTGTTCTTGCTGATGCTGTTAAAGTACCACCCTCTCCAAAGTGCCTTTTCCAACTCAAGCAGTTATGAAATCAGTAAAAGAGTGTAGTAAAATCCTGTAGGTGCACTCTGTAAAAAAAAAGTCTCACAGGTTGATCTTNTGTAGGTGCACTCTGTAAAAAAAATAATAACGGGGAAGTCTCACAGGTTGATCTCTGGTTTTAAAATTCTCCCCTCTAACTGTGTATGGAAGTGACCATTTGAAAGCTCACATAGGCATGCTGGGGTCATTTAAAAAGTTGTGAAACAGTCTACTTCAGTCTGCTTCCTTTTTCCCCTGCTCCAGTGACTATATGTTTGCTTAAAAACTTGATGAGTGATTACTCAAAGAGACTTCAAATAATTTTTATCGAGAGCCACAAAACCATCACTTATTTACATTTGAGTGAAGTTGTGATTGGAGCACAGCCTTGTACTTTAGTAAGGAGGTCAAATGAATGCTGAAAAACTTGTGCTATCTTAGATGCAGCTGAACATACAAAAAAATCCAAGTCATGCTGGACATGACCTGAAGTCTTGGGGCAGATTTGCACAAAGTGTAAACCATCCAAGGTGGCTGGTGCTCCCTGGCTGCTCAGCTTTCATGGTCCTTCTTGCTGGGTTATTTCATCAGTTGGCTGAACAGTTAAAGCAGCAGAACAGACCAGGAGAGTAGCAGCCTTGGTGGTGCAGGGAGTCAGGGAGGAGGAGGAGGGTGAAGAATGAGGTAGAGAGGACAGCTTGTATTTGTGAGCATGTCTTTTGAGTTCGTAAAAGTCAGGCAAGAATGCATAACCAGCCCCACAAATTATTTTCGCTGGATCTGCTTTCAATGGAAAATATTTTGCATAGCAGTGACCTCTTACAAAAATGACAAATTCAAAAACACCCCTCAAACCTACTTGCAACTGGCCTGAGTACCGGTATAAATTTAGCTTAATGTAATTAACTGTTGCAGAGAGAATAAAGAAAAGACGTATTATTTCATACTGTGTATGTTAGTCAGCAGCTAATAAATTTTGCATAGTATCCTTCTTCACCTGTGCAGGGAAATGTTCAGAGGACATCCTTCAAAGGAAAAGCCTTCACATGCAGCTGATGGTCTAATCCTACACTTAAAATCACTGGGAACTGCTGCTTGTTGTCCCATTCTCAGCGTGCAGACAATGCCCTCTGCATTTTATTTGCAAGACTGAACTCCCTAGGAAATAGCACAGCTCGCAGTGGTAAAAGAACCATAAAGTAGCATCTTATCACTCACTGTCAAAGGGTAACCCAAATCTCAGACATCTGGATTACAGTCCAGGGATGAATGATAATTAACATGCTTCAAATAGCTGCTATATACTCCTGCAGGAATTTGTCATGTAATAATGAACAATGCTTTACGTTGATCATTTGAAGTGCTTGGATTTTTTGTATAGAAAATACATATATGTTCCCCTTCCTGTTTTAAAAAAACAGTATGATAAACTTTCACTAGCAAACTGGCAGGTAACCTTCACTAGCAATAATTTTATACAACAGTAGTAGTTGTTGTTGTTATAATTATTATTACTGTTAAGGTTTGTTGTTATTTTGATAGCTTTCAAAAATGCTCCTTTAGAGGGGAAAGAAACATTAGGCCTAGGAATTTTTTTATATAGGCAGTACCTTGTTTAGATTAGTGAGTGTTTTAGAACCAATTAGGAATTGATGCTTGCTTAGTTCACTACATCAATGCTTTCTGCTCATACTCTAAACAATTTCTCCCCTCCGATTCTAACTTGGTAAGGCTTTCTTTCCTTATTTTCTTTGAGAAAAGTTCAGTTACTTCTGGGGTTTTTTTTGTTGTTTTTTTTTTTTTTTTTAATTTTAAACCTTTTTACTGGTTTGCAAGAAGCACTGCTTGCACTTGAGCTCAAGGAGGCTTCTCCATCTCAAAGATTTTGCAGCTGAAAGGACTGGAGAGCTTGCCAAGAGTCTGCGACACCTCCGTCCTAATCCTGCCTCCTCCTGGATGAGGCACTTAACCTCTTTGTGTTCTATCTATAAAATACATTTAATAATACTTAATGGCTTTACTGGCCTTTGCAAATGTAAAGTGCTGTGTGAGTGCCAATTACTTTCACTGTGTTCCCTGATGGAAGGTCTCAACATATTTGTGTTAACTGGTACTGCTAATGTACCTTCTGGAATAATCTTTGGTTAGCAGAGTGAAACAGCTGCAAAATAAAAACTGTGTTTTAGTCAAGGCAGACACAGCGACACATGCAAGGAAAGTCAGGACATGAAAGCACTCATCTGTGTTTCAGCCATGGGCTTGAGCTACACGGCAGCCCAGTTTGTCATCTCTCCACACTGCATCCACGCCAAGGAGAGCACAGTGAGAAGGAAACCTCCAGCTTTGGACACACAGCCTGACCATTCACCAACATGGGACAGATCTTCCCAGGCAATTGGTTCTTATAGAATAATTTGCTTGGGCTGCTGTTCAGCGAGCACTCACTGTTCCCAAAACTGGGGGCTGGCTCCCGGGCTGGGTGTTCCCACAGCCCCCATGGGCCAAGACAAGGTCTGTCTCCCCAGGAGAAGTGCCAGCCAAGCTAGTGCTGGGCTGTGGATTCTGACATTGCTCTCAGGCAAGACAGCAGTTTTTCACAGAAGCGTGGCAAGAATTTGTCAGGAGAAGAGAATGTATGTCTGACCAGCAGCATTTATCTGTCACTACCCCTGAAGTGTTTCCACAGTCCAAAATTCAGCTTGTCCTTGGTGCAAAGTATTGAGCTTGGCTAATTTCTTCACCAGCTTGATTTGGCATAGGAAATTTGAAATAGGACAGTATTTATTAGATCTGACGTATGCAGAGTACATTTGATTGTAGCTTAGACTGATGTATTCCTGAAGAGGGAAGAAGAGATTCCTGTTCTGAATGAGGCATTGCCTATTTGGACCAGGAATGGCCTCAGGAACTTTATGGTCTCCTTACCTTGAAAAGATGGGAACTGAACAGGCACTTTTTGTGCACGCAGAAAGCATGGAGTGAAGTCGTGAGAACTTTACACATCCCTGGAAAACAGCTGAAATGTTTCCGATTTACCTGAGAAAGGCATTTTGGAATTGTCTGGAGCTTTTAGGTGGAAGCTGAACAGACGAGCTCCTAGAAATGGGATCTGAAGTAAAAGCGGCAAATGTGACATCCCTGCAGCATCCCTCTCCAGGGACAATGTCAGGTGGGGAGTTCAGCCAGGGCAGTACACCTGTCACACTATCACACAGGTCCCCTAAGGCAAGCTCATGGAGGATGGCAACCTCCCATGGAAGAGAAGGGCAAAAGCTTCCTTGATCTTGACTTTCAGTACGAATACAGACTGTGAAAGCAGGGCCTCAGGATCCTTCTGACTTTTTGGGTTTTGCCCAAACCTCTAAACATCCCTAACTAATTTTATGTTTACGCCTCTAAATTGTAATTGCTATTCTTCAGAAAGAGGTTTAGAACCATTAGAGCTGAAAATGGCAAATGTGGAGTAAGGTTTTTAAAAGGAATTAACAGTAATTAAGAGCAGATGCTCTTCTCCCTGATCTCTTTTCATTTCTGACAGACTGTTTAGGCCTAGAGAAGACAGTGTATAAGTTTTCATTGGTATTCTGCTCTATTATAATTATACAGGCAGTGAAAATAGAGAATTCTGAAATAGCAGCCAAAGTATTTAGAGGATCTTACAATTGTACCACTTGCTCTGTGTTTGCCTTTCAAACTTTCCTCCCTGCAACTCAGCATTCTGTAGTTAATTTTTTCCAAAGCCCACTTACAGAAACAAAAATAATGTCCCTTTAAAACAAAAAATTGAAATAATTACTTTTTTTTTTTAGCAAAATCTTTGGACTGAAAATGTTGGATTTGATTGCTTTTTGATCTTCAGTCCTCAAAACAGGTCTTGATTTAAAACACTGGAGTTACATAAACATTTAAACCAGTATGTCCCTGCCATTCTTAAAGTGCCCTCAGGAGGGAGAACTTCACAAGTTTCTTTTCATTTTGGTCTGAAGATCTGTGGAAAGAAGTAGGAATAAGTAGCATTACAGAAATAACTCTGTGAATACTGAGATTCATGGAAAACTGTTATTCTCCACTTCACTTGTCCTTGGACTCTGTTTTGCCCTGCTGCTGTTGTGTACAAACAAGGCTACAGTCAAGGCACAAGTTTTAGCCACTTCTTAGCTTTTAGCCGACTCTTAGATAAGAGGTTTCAGGGCTCAGCCTTAACGCTTGAAGAGGTTGAGTGATCCTTGCAAGTTCAGACCAAAATGTCATCTTATCTGCTAGATAAATGCGTAGATGTTGTCTCACCTCTCTGCTTGAAGTGGAGAGGTTGGGCACGGAGCTGGTGTCACTATGAGAAGGGCAAATTTCACATCTTGATGAAACTGTGGTGGCTGAACTACTGGTCCTCCCGTATGCTTTAGGTTAGGAGAAACAGATGCTGTTTCTCCTCTTCCTGGCTGTTTCTTGAGAACAGAACTTGCTGTAGGAATTATTTTTTTTTGTTTATCTGTTTCATCTATTTAGATATTTTTGTCTATATAAACCTCTCTTGATTTGCTTGCTTTATTGAATGGTTGCTAGCTATTAGGTTGCAGCACTCACCACTACTTTCCTGCTGTCTTTGCCTTTCTAATTAGTGTTTTGTTCCAAATGTGTTCTATTACATGGCCATTGCATAGCTGAGATACTGTACTGAGTTGTAAATAACAACCTTTTTCTGTGGTTGTTGCCACTTTTCAAAACACTGCATTAACACAGAAAATAATAGTGTTTATAGTGGTTCATCTGTGCAAATTTAAGACACACAATGTAGGAATGTTCTGATTTCCCACAACATTTCTGTACAGTATAACGTCTTATATTTTTTGCTATAGGAGGCATTACAAGATTTTCTGTTCCTATCAAGTTAAAGACTTTCCAGGCAAGCAGGCAGGACATTCAGGAAAGAGATAACCTTTGGAGTTCAATAGTTAGGCTTATGTTGTTCAGCATATTCATAAGTTAGCTGGAAAAAAAGGTGTGAATAGTGGTGATAAAAATTATGGATCATATTAAATTGTCTAAGGATATGAAGACAAGAGCAGACTGAAAAATTGTGCAGTCTTAGTATCACTGTCTCCAGAAGAATATAGGTGAATGGGAAAATGCTCCGAGAGGGACAAGATGATTTCAAAGGTGAACAGGATAACATTGATGTGAGGAATGAGTGAATATACTATGAATGATGAATATACTATACAAACTGTTTGAAAAAGAGAGGTTTAGCAAGTGAGATGATGACTTAGGGAGTAATTGTATCTTCTAATAAATTAGATAAATCAAATGAAAGTAAGAGGTTTTATTTGGAAGAACAATCAATTTCCATTTTCTTAGTGTTAATTTAGAGTGTGAAACTTGTTAGCAGAGAGTACTATTTCCAGAATATGTAAAAAATATGAAGTGGATTAAATACCTGTGTGGCTTCATAAAGCATCTGGACAAACTTGCAGGAAAAAATCTTAAGGGATATTAAGCACAAAAAAGACCATCTTTGGCTCTGGAAGTCCCTGAGCTGCATACCACTGGAGCCTGATACAGCTTTCTTTAGAAGCATATGTTTGTCCTGCTGTGTGTTTTACCATAAAAATCTGCTTTCAATTGCTGTTGTAAATGTGATACTTGGCTAGATGGACCTTTGTTATTTTTTTTAAAAACTTTTTACTGCTTTTGCTTTACTTTCTTTCAAAGAACCTGGAGAGAGTAATTCTTTAAGGCAAAAATGTTTATTGTGTTGCAAAAATTGGCTGAAATTTATATTTCAGGTACACAACATGATAATTAAGACATATGGTGTAAATGTATAGGTAGGACTACAGTTGGATCAGATGAAAAATAAGATTGCTTTATCATTTGTTGTGGAAAGAGAACAGTCTGGACACCTCATAGTCGTGTCTTAAAAATATCAGTAGAAGCTGCAAAATGATGATAATTAAATGATACCAAGATGATAGTAAGTACCTAGTGGAGGACTTACTATTATAGGATTAAATCTGCAGTGATACTGGGTGTGGGCCTCAGAGAACATTAATTGCTAGAGAAATTGTTTGTGATAAAATAGAAAGCGACTCATTAGGCAAATAGTCACTAAGGCAAATGACGAATGCATTAGTTTCAAAATATTTGATTGGTAAAATTTGACATATATGTATATGTTCTGGTGGTTATTTCAGAGGACTGCGGGGTTCACAATGTATGTTACAGCAGTAATAAACAAAAAACATCTGAGCTTTATGTTGTTCCTTGCAACCAATCTTGTGCATAAACCACTTCTTTGCTGTTGTCGGGGGTATGTGTTTTACCTAAAACTGCTTCCAGCAGTCCTTGTGTTCTTTCACGGCAATCCTCTTTTGGCAATTGCCAAAATTCCCAGTTCATAAAGAGATTTGCTCATATCTGTTGTAGGTGGTTGCTGCCTTCCTTTTTCAGAGTAGTAGGGTCGTACAATTTCGGATTCCAAAGTCTAATGTCACCTCTAGAGGGTCATACTTGCCAGAATAAAGCTTTTTATACCTTTTCCTCCATGGACCCACTGCTGCTTCAGGATGTCTTATTGTCTAGAAGAGAGAGATTGTCACTGATGGAGCACATACTGCTGCTTTATATTAGAAAATATAATCAGTTCAGCTTGAAAATTACTGTTCTGTGTTCTACACATAAATTTATTTGCCACCTACTCTTAGCTGAGTGGTCAGAATACCTTTCTGGCTTTTCAAAAGTTCAGATTACTGTATTTACACAGAAGGTTGTGGAACAATTATTGTGTTGTGTGCTGGCAGTCATTCAAAAATACTGTTAATTTTTCTGTCTATGAAAAAGGGATGGTCCAGCCATGGCTTTTATTCTGTAAGTGTCTTTCTCTTGCCAAGCACATGATTTATGAATGGCTTAATGGCAGTCTAGGTCTTATGGGTTTTGGTCATACAAAGATTTTGATATGTCTCATAAGGTCATGCAATTGGTCAGTCTGCTGTATAGAGACAGATGTTGATTATATCTATAAGCTGCAATTAATTAATTTATCAACAGTGAAGTGAAGGTCTTTCTTTTTCCTTAAAGAACAATAAGCAAAAATTTAGAATTCAAAAATACTTTTTCTTTCAAAACTCACAAGCGTTAAAAGAACACTGATATTTGAGAATGCAGTGCACATCTACACGTAATTTTAGCAATATTAAAGTGCAGCATGCTCTGAACGAAGTGACTAATGATTTATTCATCATTTAATTTAACCTTCTGTAACATTACTCTGATTTAGCTTGTTTGAACAAGAGTATGTCTTAAAAATAATAATTAAATGTTGATTAATGTTTCTAATGATAGGAAATTCACAGAAACTTAGTATGTTGCTTAGATAATAACTACTTTTGTTGTTAACAATGGCCCCTCATTTGTAGTCTGACTTGGAGCGGGTTTAGCTTCCAGCATGGGCTTCTGTACGTTATGCCATTAGCTTTTGTAATGCTGTTCCCTTTTTCTTTAGATATTTATCTGCTGGAGTCCTTTAACGCTTTTAGCCTATTTAGTTCACAAAGAATAACTAAATTCCTCCTATTCTTCACTAGAGGGCATGTTTTTCAATGCTTTATTCATTTTGACATTTCTCTATCATTCTGTCCAACTTCTCATCCGACTTGAAGAATGGTTACGAGATTCAGGTGATGCAGAGGTAATTTAACTTCCCTACTCTCCTGGAGATCCCTGGCTTTTTATAAAGTTCCTTGTCTTTATTAGATGTAGCTTCCAGCTGGAAGCTCAAACTGGGCTAATTTTTCTCCATAATTTCCAAGCCCTTTTCATGACTGTTACTGTTTCCATCTTGTACGTATGCTTAGTGCTCTTGGTTTTAAAATTATGTCTATATTTTTTTTTTATAATGATACTAGTGAGTGATTTAGATTGCTTACATTATCAACCTGCTTTTTGCATTATTTCCCGCATGCTATTGTGACATCTGAATCATGACTTCTGTTTTTCCCGTGTCATAATTAGAAAAAATTTCTAGTGTAAAGAAGTAAACTGTATGGCCTTCCTATAGAAACACTTCATTTCAGTTAAGTTCATTACCCTTTTGCCATTACATACAGAATGTGTCCCTGAAAATATTTTACTTCAGTTAATCTGTTGCATGTTTTTATGAAATCAAATGTCTTGTAGAAGTCTGCTTTATCAAAACCATTACTTTAATCAACTAAACTTATAATGGCACTTAAAAAGCCATCAAGATCATTTGATAGGATTTTTTTTGAAATACAGTTGATGTGTA
>VZTO01003357.1:0-16288 GCA_013400615.1 Syrrhaptes paradoxus | reverse complement strand
CATGGGCTTGATTCAGGAAAATGCTGAGGTTTGCACTGAAATTTGTCACTTTCAGACTAACACCCAATGTCATGACTAACTTTAAGCACATGCTTATTATATTAATTGTTCTCACAAGGAGAAACACACACTTTAAATTAAGCATCTGCTTACCCACTGTCCTGCAGAGGGATGCTTTCCAGAAGTAGATCAACTATAACCACAATTAGATTAAGTTGAACATGGCTATCTTACATGCACACAAATTCCTTTATTACTTCATCTCTCTCTGGTTACCAGAGTCCTAAAAAATATTGCTGCTTTTTATCAGTTTGACCTTATTTCACACGTACATGAAGTTTACCATGGTGGTCTTGATAATCCCTTTTACAGCCCCTGACAAGATTCACTTGTGAAAGCTGGAATAAACAGAAATTTGGTTAGTACAGGAAGGTTAGGAAGTGTTTACATGGTCTGCAATTGTGNCCAATGAAACCACCCCCTCTCCCCCAACCTGTAGGAGAGACTTGACTGTTTTACAAAGAAACTGCTTCCTATAATCAAAATTACCTTGCTATTTAGTCAAGGAATTTGGGTCTGGTAGGCATACTAATGAATTTAAAAGACAACCAGATGCATGATTTGGTTTCCACTTTCTATTTTTTTTTCATTTCAGTAATTGTAGCATATGTTCTTTTCATATGAACAGTTAATGACTAACAAGCATCTGAGAAACTGAAAAGCAATAGGCAGTTCTGGCTTGGAATACTGCCATGGAAAAAAATCTACCCAGGTACATTGCTTTCCCTTAANAAAAAAAAAACAACCACGCTATTTGTTGTAACATCTATAAAATATTAAGATCTCTCCAGATACTCACAAGGAGATAAGCTGTCCTCCAAGGTCTCTGCAAACCGAAGTCAAGCACAGATAAAGAAAAATGCTAGAAGGAAGGAACAAGGTCTGGAGATGAATCCTGTCTTGCTTGGCACTATATATAATCAAATACACCAAAGCATGTAACTTCAATAAGAAATGACATTTTACCTTTAATGTTAAAAATTAAGCAATCATTCGTAACTGTTTTCCTTCTAAGAAAACATAGCCACTGCAATGTGAATTAAAGGATAGCTGGCATTTTTCCAGGCCTTTTATATTTACGTAGGATGCTTCATTATGAACTGATTTTACAGTACTCAGATCTACTATCCCTTAAACCGTGTGTGCGAGGTCTCTTCAGATGCAAGGAGACCTCACAGGCCCCTAAGAGCCTTCTTTATTGACCTCAGAGGCATCTGTCTGTCTCCTAGACAGTCAGGCAGCTATGGGATGCTTTTTGTTGAATCAGTAATGCACAAAAGAAGCCTCACAACTGTCAGTTTAAGTGTGATTTAGACGTTGGGATGGGAAATACCACCAACTATACTCTACTTCAAACCCAGTCTAGTTCAGTATGAATGTCTGTAGTTGGCAAACATCAGTTAACCTGACTGGGAGAGGTATGATGTAGACATACTGCTTTCCATCTCTCTGTGTCCTGCCCTTCCTAGGTATGCCGCAGCCCCAGCTTCCACACTGACATTGGCAGAGAGGAACATTGGGCTCTAGGTTTTGGGCCACAAGTGTCTGGATATGTAGAGAAATAAGAAACCTTTCATTACTCTCTCTCTTTACATGCTGTTTCAGATCTTCATAGCAAGGCTGGATTCACAGAAGCCAGAAAGATTCTTCCCAATGACCCACAGAATGATGCCATCAAGGCTGAATGCATTTATCAAGTGTATAAAACCATGCACTGGCTCTGTCACAAAGGGTGTAGGGAACAGAGGAACATGGTCAGAGCTGGCTACCAGGCGAACAACTATCCGGACCTAACTTGCTATAGAGAAACTCTTATCAGAGAAAGTGATTTGAACCATAGAGTCTAAAATGTCACAGTATTCCATTTCAATACCCTCAAACATAAACGTATTCTTTTCTTACAAATACAGTGAATGCATTTGGATGTTTATCTCTGTATGAACTGATATGATGTCTCCTGCAACTCACATGGAGACTGATCTAAAATCCACTAAAATCAAATGGAATTTTTGTATTGCTTTCAATGATCTATGAGTTAGACCTCCAAAGAATAATAGTCAGGTGAATTTTTGAAGTTCTGAACTGTGCCTCATTTTGGACAATCATTTAAAAGCAAAAAATGTTTCTCCTAATTTCACTGAAATTGCCTTCTTGTGTTTTCTAGAAATCATTCTGGAATCCTGAAAGAAATTCTATGATTTGGGATTCAGTTCACTTTCATTCTGCCTGGACTGACCTGTATCAAAGATTCTGTCATTATCATCTGTCTTTATAGCATCTCTCTTTATAAGTTATCCAACGTACAATTCAAATTATCCTGGGCTCATTGGCAAAATTCTCAGGTATTTGAGAAGCTTGACTCTGTGGGAATATCTGTGAAGACTTTTGAATAATTTACTGAAAAAGGCAGGACCATTTACATCCTCAGACTAATTTGCCTGCTATTACATATGAGAAAGTTTCTGCCATACATTGATCAGGAAACAAAGGAACTAGGATAAGTAAGTGCATTAAAAAGGGAGTAGAAATAACTACGTGATTATTAATGATACAAGAACAGAAAATGGCATGCTTTGATCTAGAGTAATTATCAGATAATCTTAAAGAGGAAATAAGATTGAAAATAATAGGGAAGAAATAGGTGGCTTAGGTCCTCAAAGATATCTAAACATGCAAGTCATCTGCTCTGTGGTCTTTACCTATATATTTGTGGAAGATGTCTATTTTTCAACCTATGTGAGTGTAGAGTAGGGTAATTGCCTCCCTAAAGCCCAGAGCTCTGCCTTAAGCAAAAGTCTCATTGATTCTGGGGCAGCCTTCTTACCAAAAAAAGGAAGGTTAGTTAACTATGACATTCCTCAACTCTTCTGAAAAGCTCAGAGACTTCAGTAATTCACTGCGTGCCTCCTGAGCCTTCTTCTGGTGGGGTGTCTGATGTGAGCATCCTAAGCTGTGGAAGGCTGAGGATCAAGCCCCTGCTGCACCACAAGGCTCTGAAGTGACTTCCAGCTCATCCCACATGGACCACTCTAGACACTGGACAGCTGTTCAAGTTTGGGTTAAATATCCCATATCATATACATTTTGGAATATTCGTTGACACCTATTTCTGCTCAGTTACCTGCTAAAACATTAAAAGCACATCCCTTTCTTCTCCATTTCATTGTTCTTACCTGGGATTGGGCTACTTAGCTGATGTCCAGTTCCCCTACTACTGTTAGTGGGGATTCTGAAATATAAGGAGATCCAAGAACTTGGGAGCAGGACCCATGAGATTTAGCTATTGAAATGCCTAAGTGCTTTTGAACAGCTTGCCTATGTGCATTTGTTACTTGGGATAAACTTAAAAAAAACCCAAAAGACAAAAAAACCAAGAAGATCTATTTCTTCAAAAAGTTTCTAAGATATGAAAGGGAAGCACTGAGAATTTACAAGAGCTCATAGCTGCAGTCTCTGCTACAGAAAGGCAAGAAAAATGAAATAGTCTGTAAAAGACTGGATAAACCAGTACCTGTTCTAATGGCATATTAATAGAAATTAATAACATACTTAATGATATTAACAGATAGGAATTAGATCATGAAGGTCCTTGTTAGTTTATCACTTGGGTTAATAGGATAAAAAACAATGGGAAGCACTCTGGAACTTTCCTGAGCAAAAGCTGAGTAAGAAATGAGTAAAATCTGCAGAATAACTTGATAAAAGCAGATGAAGGGCTATAAACTACAACTGAATGTCACTGTAACTGAAGCTGGAAGAAATGCATTTAATGCAGGAAGACCTTGTTTGTGCATTAAGTTCTAGAAGAACACACAGCTGGAGGCCAGAAAGAAACCGCGTCTGCACATATACTATACTGTATAACTGATAGTTCTGTGGAAGCTGTCATCACCATGCTGCTTTGTTTGCCTACTGCCAGAGGCAGGATGTTAAAGAGAGTTTGGTTCCCTAGGATTTGGTTTCAGATCTAAAGTCTATTGGGAATGGTTGGTCCCTGCGAGAAGCAGAAAAGTCCATTCAACTTATGAGGAGTTGGAGAGAAAGTGACTCTTCATGTGCCTGAAGCACTTTTTTATTCCCTGCCTTCTTCACCTAAGTGTTATGTTATTTAGCAGCACATTGCTGTGATAAACAGGTCTGATGAACATGATACATTCAGTGGTAAAATTGGAAGAGGGGAAAAAAAGAGCTGGTAATGTGGAAAGCCTGCTTCCGCTTAAAAGTGCCACCTCAGAAGTCAGTGTCAAAAGTCATGGATGGCCTTAGACTGAGCAATGTTGGTGAACACCATTGAAGAACCAGTTAGCAACAGGAACAGTTTAGTCCATTTATCCATGCGGAAGGCAAAAGCAAGCTGTGTCAAAGGGATAACTGTCAAACTCACCTAGTGCACAATCTGCCTGAAAGCAAAAGGATTACAGAAAGTAAAATTCTGACATCTTATTCCCCTAACAAAGGTCTTCGTCTTTGAGATTTTGCTGCTTCTGCTGACTGTGATTACTGCTGAGACTTCAGCAATATTATATAACAAATGTGGGACTTTTTCTACCACTCTGTTGGAATTTCTCTGATTTCCAGAGTCTATTATAAAACAAGCTGCATTCATCAGCACTGCATACCTGTCGCTGATGTTAGCATCCTGAAGGAGATTAAAAAGAAAGAAAAAAAAGAAAAAAAGAAAGAAAAAAACCTGCTACTTTATCTTTGAAATGGCCAGCCTGCAAGGGGAAGTAGTTAATTCCCCATGGGTAGGCACAGACATTCCATCACTTGTGACATGTGTAAAGGTTGCTGTTCAGAGCAGACTCTTTTCAGGACCCATTTCTTAACCCCTGAAGAGGGCCATACTTGTGAAAAAGAGAGTGGAAGCTCTGGTGCTCTGGTCTAAGATTACACCAGCATTTTTGTGAACAAACTTTGTATCAATCTAGAGTTGGAAGTGAACACGAAAATGTCAGTAACTCTTTTATAAGTCTTTTTGCGGTGCGTCTGGTTGACCCACATTACGATGTACAATAGGATGAAAGAGTGTTAGTAATCAGTGTTAATGAATACATGTACCTAGCTGATTCATATACTGGACATTACTCCTCACTAATGCTTTTGTTTTGCATTCATTAAAATTCCCATCATGACACAAAATGCTGAACATTTACTATAAAAAAACAAAAGCAAACAAAAAAATGAGACTTTTTTTCAAATTTAACTCAAAAAATATATAAATTAAGAAACCACATAGCACAGGCACATTGTCCCAATCCTACTCTTAGTTCATTAATTAATGTTTCTATAAAAGATATTTACAGTGACACCTCAGGCGAGAGAGCTTGGGGCATAACCCTTCTCTGTCCTCCCTGCTTTCCCTTCCCCCACCTGCAAAGGAGACTGGTTACTCATTTCTTTTTTTTCTTTATAGTTCAGGAAGCACTTAGAGAAGTTTATTCTTCATGGTTTATATTTGTATAAGATATTTCATAAATCTCCTTCTCAAACAAACTTGTTATAGACCTAAAATTGACATTTGCTTGCTGAATTCTGGTAGAATTATTGTTAAAGTGTTAAATATGAGATCCTAGCAAAAATCTGTATATGTAAGTACGTCTCTAAATTATAAAAAGCTGGTATTTTATTTTTTACCACAATATTTAGTTTAAAAAAACTTTCTTGGCTATAAAAAATGCCATAATATTTCATTCCATAACAATTGAATTGTCTATCATCTGAGATGTTTCTAATACAAGCTGTCATAGCTGTATGTCACATTTATTTTTGTTTTGTAAAAACAAATGTTAATTTGAACATTACATTGTATTCTTTTAAAAAAGAAAATATGTAACAGAATCCATTCCTTACTACATGAAAAAAGTGTTCAATAATGAAGCATTTGCAGGTCCAGCCTTTGCAGATTGCAAGAGAGGAAATACATAGAAGAGTTAAAACAAAAGTCCTTTTAGTTCTGCTTCTTAAACATAAGGGCTTGGGGATATATTATGAAAGCCTTATTTGTACTGATGATGATTCCGTGAAAATTCTTATAGATCACTATACGGTGTATTCAAGTGGTACAATGCATCTGCTGAGAAAAAAAGGAGAAAAATGGTCCATTTTGGGAAGGTACTTACTGTGGTATCACAAAAAGGATAGGGGAATGAAAAATTGGCTAGTATGGTGACAAGACAAAAAGGCTTATTTGCATGTAATACATTATTTCAAAGAAGGCTGAAAAACATCTCTATTTTTCTAAGCCACTTCCTGCCAAGGAGATGTGACTGATGTGATTATTTGTGAGAAGTTCAGAAATGGAGGAACCTGGAGTATAAAGTGAAGTGGATTGCCAGCTGTGCTCAGGAACACTACTGTGCAATTACAAATCTTTCCCAACCTTGGACTTCCAACTACAGGTATATTTTTCCAATCTATTGGGGGGGGGAATACACTTTTTCCTTTGCTGGAAAATGAAAAAAACAAAGAACACCTACCCCCAGTGTTATACTCTGCTGCTTAGCGCTATGGCAGCATTAGCACTTGTGTTAGCATATTCAGGCTAAAACCAAACTAAGGGAAGCTCTTACTTCTATTTGCTCAGCTATCGTGAGATATGTTTGCTAAGGTGAAGTCTATCAGACTGAGCCCTCCAGGGTTTTAGGTAAAGAAATTATTAGTTTGAGGATGAGTCTGAGGATTCCTCATGGGCATAGGTACAGGAGTCTTCCCGCTCACATCTCCCAAGCTAGCAGCTATTTGCAGGGGCGCATGAGAGTAGGTATAAATTTACTAGAGAATCATAGAATCAGAGAATCATAGAATGGCCTGGGCTGGAAAGGACCTCAAAGATCATCAAGTTCCAACCCCTCTCCACTAGACCAGGTTGCCCGAAGCCTTATCCAGCCTGGTCTTGAACACCTCCAGGGATGGGGCATCCACAGCTTCCCTGGGCAACCTGTTCCAGTGCCTCACCGCCCTCATAGTGAAAAATTTCTTCCTAATGTCTAGTCTAAATTTACCCTCTTTTAGCTTATACCCATTACTCCTTGTCCTATCACTACACAAGATAAAGAGTCTTAAGGCAGGAAGGAACACTCTCTTTTGAGCATGGGCTCCAAAACTGGGCTTACGTGTCCCTTCAGGAAACTGGACCTTGGCCCATGAAGTAAATGTGGTTTCCCTTGTGGATTACAGATCTGAACTGCAATCACTCTGCTTTACATATAGAAAGTTCCACAGTTTAATTAAAACTAGCATGATCTTCACTCAGGTAATACTGGAATCTCCTCAATGGCTTGCTTCTATGCAGATTCTTACCTCCATGAGATTGGGTCCCATGGAACTGGGACTTTTTTCCTAGAAATATTATTATTGTTCAGTCAACATAACATATTCTGTTCAAATCTCACTTTCCAGACAGTTCACCACCATTAAAAGCAACTCGTGTTTGTTTATTTGGGTTTTTTTAAGACATTCTCTATAATTTGTATAATCAGCCCGCCGACTCTAGGAACGTATGCAGCTCGTGTAGCCAAGTAAGACATCTTGGTTTTCATAATTCAGCTTCAATCTTCCTTGGCTGTGAGTTGTTATTCAGTACCTCAGATGTGCTTTTATGTTTCTGTCATAGTGGTATGAATATTTGCCACTCATCATAACCCACCAAATCCCTCATTTCATAGGTGGAGAAAGTGAAGTGCAGAAAGCAAAGTTGCCCAAACCTACAGTAAATTGGTAATATGGGAAAACAGAATCCACGCATTCTGATTCTTAGCACTGTGCTCCAAGTACTCATAAATACCCAAATAAATCAGGCCAATGCTGGAAACATACTAATAATTACTGTGGGAAGGGAAAAGTATGGAAGTCTTTTGCCAGATTTCCCAAAGCACAGAAGTAGTCAAAAATTCTAGTGGAGTAATTGCCTACTATTTAACTCAACCTAATTTCAGATAAACACTTAGCAATATATTTTATTATATACCTTTTCTTGAGGTACAAATATTGGATTCTGTCTGTTCCAGCTGAATAGCAGATGCAGTACTGGTGTTAGACCAAGGCTGTCCTTCAGCCTTTGCCATCATTCTGTAAAACTGGGATTTGTTTAATGCTGAAAAAGAAGGAAAACAAACAGAAATGCCAAACCAAGAAACCCCAAACAAACAAACAAACAAAAGTTTGTTTCCTGAAGAAGAGCGAAAATAGTCTTCAGACAATCCCCACTAATTACTCTTGTTGAAAGCTTGGCTTTTTAAAGTTACTTTAAAAAGAATTGGCTTTGCTGAGGGGAAACTGTACCATATTCTTCATGATGATGGGTAAGCCCAGATTTAGGATTGCTACATTTTGGACCTCGCCCAAATCTGTTTCTCATCCTTATGTATTTCATTTCATGATATGACTCATAAAACATTTCAGACTCAAGTTAGGTCCAAGATAAAGTGTTTCCATTCTGCCAAGGCATCGTGAGATGGAGTTCTATTATCCATCACACTCCTAAACAGGGATTTCCTCCTACTCAGTTCTGAGTAATAATTTGGAAGTGAGACCTTGGTATTCCCTCTGAATGACTGGGCTGTGCTTGTAGTTCAGTATGAATCACTTTCACAGTAGTACATTGGGAGAGGGCAAATTGTACTGCAATTGATTCTTATTTTGTAGCTGGAGCGTATATTTTCCACTCACTTCATTTGCTTCATGAACATCAATTCATCCTTTCAGCAAACTGCATCCTTGTCAAAAATTATTGCAGGAAGAAGAGGCTAAGCACACATGGCCACTCATTTCCCTCAGGGCAAATTGCCTCATACCAACCTTCAGAGGATGCTTTCATAAAGAAAACTAGAGATCTTGTCATTTTTCAGTCTTTGGTGAGAAAGTCACTCCACCTGCTGTGTGATGGCAATCACACCAAGCTCTTGTAGCTTCTGGCCTCCTCAAAACAATATTTTAACAGACCTTCCCTGGAACTCTTCCACTCTCCTTTCCTGGATTTTTTCTGCTTCCAGATGGAAGACCAGTAGCTCTTGAGATCAATAACCTTAAAACCAGTAACCCAAGAGATTCCATTTCAGAATGAAATCGGCCAAATGAAACTAGCTCAGAGCTAGCTGACATTCCTTTTGAACACAATTTCCACTACAGAGGCTGAACTGACTTATTTGTAATGTACCTTCTAAGGCTGCATTGCAAATTCTCTAATTCCACCCTTTCTGTACTGCAAGGGCCATAGAGCCAGGATTTGGGCCAAAAGCTATACTTATAAAATTGTCTTGAAGTACTGTACCCAGGAACAAAGAATGGTAAAGAAATGGGATCTGGAAAGAAATCATTTACCATTGTCAAAGACCAGGCATCCTTTCCTTTATGAACAATACGATTGTGCATATTAAACATGTATAATAACTTACAAAAAAATTATGACCACTATGTTTACAAGAAGACTCAGAGCAACTGGAAGCCAGTTCATAAGCAAGCATCCAGATTTTTTTTAAAGGTTCAAACATCTGGAAGCTGTCATAAAGAAAAGAAAAGAAAAAAAAGAAACAGCTCATATTTAAATGCTCACATATGTATTTAAGGCCAGAAACAAAAAGGGGTTTACAAATTGTGATGCTGAATATCATAATGCCTACAAATTTCATGGACAGAACTGAAAACACTGGACTAACAACCTAAGAACCAAGAATTGTCATCATCAGAGAATGAGGCTACTGGGAGTGGGACCTAGACTAATCATCACATCAAATGGTGAGGTACCTCTTCCTGTGAGTAGGAAGTAGTAAAAGGACATGTCTGAAACTATAGAAGGTAACTTTATTTCGAGGATTCATGGATTTCACAATGACCAAAAATGAACATTCTGCAAGAAGCAATTTAGAGCATCTAAATCTGGATTTACAAGAAACTAGCTCACATTTTTCTTTGAACATACAGGTGAAGGAGATAGAAATCTATCTTTTAGAGCCACAAAATGAAGCCTAGGAATAGAGGCAATGAACCCACTTAGTATGTCTATATTGCTACATGAAAGAGAGCCAGGGAGAAAGCTGACCACTGAAACTCTGATTTACTAGTGTTAAATTGTTATGTCTCTCTCTGTCTCTGTGCTAGACCTCTCCATCTAGATTTCTCCAATATCTATCTGCCTGAAGGAGTCTATCTACTGGCAGCAAGCCAGCACCTTGGCATTCTCTTTTTGTTTACCAATAGAGCTGCTGTGATTAGTGTAAGCAGTTGTTTTAAGCGAAATAGATCACCTCTGAAAGATTTGTGTGTATGCTCCACTGACTTTATCAGAACTCAGACAAGCACCTGGATCCAAAAAATATTAGTTCATCTCTTCCTTTTCAGAGCTAGATGCCTAAAATTTAACTAAGACTGCATCTTATTCTGTCACACTAGGTGCTGGACTTAAATACTTCTTATTTTCTATGTCACACACAAAGCACATGTAATGAAACCAAAATAGTACCAGTAGGCAAAAGGGGTCTGTATGCAGATGGTACAGAAATGGTAAAGGTAGGACAGAAAGAAAACAGAAAAAGAGGAAGATATATTGATGTTCTAGAGCTATGAAGCAAAAGGTTTCCAGAGAGGTTAAAATAGACTGGAGTTTGAGCACTGAACCATCAGGTCTTGACAGTCCTTCCCAGCAAGGCCCAGGGGCCAGCTTTGTTCCAGCTTTGTAGAGCGACAGCAAGGAAGTGTTTTCACAGCTTAGTTCCAATCTGGCATAAGGGAGATTATAATGTTACCTTTATCTCCTCTTCTTTCTTGTTTAGAGCAGAGTGTAATTCTTGTGAACCAAGGTACACAGCTGAACACGCTGTGGCCCAGGTCCTGTAAAGAAAATCAGTTCTTTCCAACAAAATCCTGGCAGTAGAGTAGTATGTATTTCTTCATTCACAGTCTAATTCTGCAGGTGAGGGCCATTCTCTTTTCACCTGTGTGTGCTATCAAGCACTGTAAACTTGAGCGTATGCAGTGCTTTGAGGTAGCAACTGACACCTTGCAAGTTACGTCTTGTATCCTTTTCACAGAAGACTTTTCAGTGTGAATGTGATTTCGGTTACCAAACTCAAAGTGTTGACACATCCATATTAAGAATATGCAGTAACAGGTGTCAGTAGAGCTTCTCTGTTCTTTATGCTGAAGCCGGTTGAAGCTGGAGCCCACTATACGCCACCAAAATGTCAGCAAAGCTACACAGAAAACTTCACTTGACTGCAGTACCACTAATTCACAGGAAACTTTCCAGGGTAAGCAGGGAAACATTTTTATCCTTTATCTTAGTTTGCTCAAGGAACTGCAATCATCCAAGATTGAGTCACATGCCGTTTGCAGAGCCCCTGACTACGGCAGAGCAAATTCTAAGAAAACCTTTATTCAGAGTGTCCTTCAGTTCAGCAAGGCCCTGGAATTTGAGTGACCACAGGAAGAAGTTGAGAGGTTTTCCAGCCTGACTGTATCAGCCGTCTCACCACAAGAACTTCCTATTTTGGCTGAGTCCCTTCAATCACTTTGAGGCTGCTCTGTATGATCAATAGGAGAGAGTTTAAGGACAGCTTGTTTGCCTTATGTTTGTGAAGTGGTTCTTGTTCTCTGGCTTCTCTTTCTTACAGCAGAGCTACTCCTGTTTTCTTTAAGGCTTTAAATCATTGCTCATTTTTTACAAAGAGAAACAGAGAGTAAAAGACATGTAAAACATTTTATACTAAGTCTCTTGAAAACTTATCAGTAAAATAACCAACAAAAAACAGAACAGAGAAAGTTTTGCAAGATAAATGAGACAATGAGTATTAGACAGAGGATTATTTGATAGCTAAACTGTACCTAAATAATAAGACATAATGTCTAAAATACATATATTAAAATATGTGGAAAATTATTTAAATGGAAACGTAAATGCAGCTCAAAACTTACAATACAGACTGTCAATATAAACAGGATACAAAAAAATGGGGAAATAAAAATAATAAACCACAACATACTATTTACTTTCATGCAGCCCTTTAAAAGTTTCATTATCATAAGGAGAAAACAACGGCCACAGTACAAAGCCATTAGTGTCTGATGTAAACAAGCTGGTGAAACCTGCCTCAGTAACTGAAAGAGATTTTCATTGATGGTTTTCTTGAGGTGTAGGTAAATGAATGATTTCAGTTACTGGAAAATAATATTTGCATTAGATAGTTTAACATTTGACTAGGGCAAAAGGAGTGCATCTTATCTCTATCAGATCACTGCATTATATCTCAAAAATAACTAGGAATTTGTTGTTTTTCTTTCACAGAGAAGCTCTTCTTTTTCAAGTAGGGTACAGCAGAACAAATGTTTAATTGTTTTGCATAGCCCATGGTCTTTTAATCTCAAACTCGGCAGAGACATATAATACCGCTTAGTGAGGGAAAACAGAGATTTGTTTGATTGAAATAAATGTTTGACAGGACATGTAGACTACCTGGAATACAGTGACTATCTTGTTCAAAAGTTATGCACATCAGTATTAGGTAATTTAGTTGATTTGTAAGATCTTTGAGGTAGGAACTCTTTATCATTGTCTGCTCTTTAGGAAACCTAGCACTAAAAAAGCTTCATTATGAAACTGGTGAAAACAACCCCGTTTTATTTAGGGTGGGTTTTTTTTACGTTAGAACAGGCCATCAAACCATGACAACTAATAACCCTCCTCCAGCACAGAGGAAGGTTATTAACATGGAAGACCAATGTTGGTTTAGCTCTTTTAATGCACCTACCCACATGTACAGTATTGGAAATGAAAATATATTCCTGCCTTCTTTGGTGATTAGTTTCCAAAACCTGGACTGAAGATTACCATCAATGAAAGGATATTTGTTCAAAAGGTGCTCAGCTGCTTAACGAGTATCAACCAAAGACCACTCTGTGAGACAACTAATTCCTGATAAGGCCCAGAGGCAAAATAAGGAAAACCTAAGGAAATCCTAATATGCTACTTGACGTGAAAACACAGATTTCCCAAACTAAGAAGGGTGAAGAGCAGAATCAACTTTCAAACTTAGCTTCCTGGTTTCACATTCACCAGGGGTATGGGCCTGTATGAAAATTATTTGAGATTACATAATAAAACATATTGTATCATATATCATAAGAATTACTCTGAAAAATATAATTTCCTTTTAAGAGCAACAGTGATAAACAGTGGATACTGCTTCAAGGATTAAGATTCCAAAGTAGTTCAACCCTCTTCCACTCCTACATTTTCTGCAAAGATCTATTGTGACATTTCAAATGGACACAAATGAAAGATGCAGAGGTAAGAGAGTTTGCAAAAGGTGTTAAGGTCTCTAGAAAACACCTTAATTTTTTTTAAGTGTGTGTGTTCTGTTTGACTCTCAGGTGTGGTAATGCTCCTTTGCTCAATATGGGTTGCATAAAGAAGCTTTGAAAGATATGTGTGAATAGTTCCATGAGAATATTTCCAAAAAGGAGATCCTCCTTGTACAACAAAAAGATGCATTAAGAGGTCTTTTCTTGTTCTGGTCCTATCATAAAATTTCCAAAACTAGTGGAACAAGAGCTGTGTTCTGTTGTTCCCAGGACACACCTTGCTAGACAGCTTACTGCTCTCTCATGTGGCTCTCACCATCCCCTTTTGCTCCAGGCAAGCCCCACAGCACAGCTCCTTTGTCTCCCCTACCTTTGTCCAACAAAATGAAACTGATTTGCAGGTTTCAGGCCAAACTATTCTGAAGCTTTGGCAAGTGAAAAGAGAGAAAACAGGGGGGAAAAAAAAAGCTAATGTGAGATCACTTCAGTTTGAACCCTCACATTGACAGAAATGCTTTGCTTCACTTGCCTCAAACTGACCGGATAATTTTTATTCTGGCATATGATCACACCTGTGGCATTTCAGAAGGATTTGCTTAGGTTTGATGATGTTACCACAGGTCATAATCTGTCTTATAAAAAGAGGCTGGAAGAGAATTAAAACTATGGACTGGCTATTCTGTTTCCCACACATAACTATGGAAACAAGTTATTCTCCAAAAATAGCTTTGCTTCTGAAAGCAAAGTTTGTCATCATGAAAATAGCTGATGAGAAATGCAGCATTACCATCTGAGTCACTGGGGTTTGCAATATTTCCTCAGTGAACTTCATTATGAAAAACACTGAGTCAGAGTCATAGTTAAAGCTGAAAGTGATAGAGGAAGATAAATCCAAAAGTTTTCTGCAGTGAGAATAGGAAAAGAAACTCTGGAGACCCCACTAACAAAAGATGCATTTCCCTTTAGCATAGGGAATGACACAGAAAATATCAAACCATAACAATGAAATCACCAGTCTTGTATCAGACTTCAAAAAATCAGTTGGACGTGACATTTTTAAATGATACTGACAGAAATTTATTGCACTATAGAAGTGGGTCCTGGATTGGTGCTTTGTCCATGGTGAAGTTACAAAATTTGTTCTTCAAATATTTACGTTAATGTGCTGAGCAAATTTTATTGAAGTTCACAATTGCCTTACACATCATGGCTTACTCTGGCTGCCTGAAATAAGGTCATTATGTCCTAATCTAACACACCCTACCTCCTGCATATGTACATATAAATATACTTTTTTTTTTTTTTTTTCAACAACAAGCACTCACTGTTACATGGGGAATACTTGGATCTCTCTTGCAGCTTTGCATAGCTGTAAGGAAGCAAGGCTTTACCTACAGCTTAATCACACCTTTCTTTTCTCACTTACACTTCAAGACTTCCACATGCTGGCAACTGCAGTTCCAGCTAAGATCAGACACATAGAATCCTCTTGTCCCTTGGACAGACCATAAGCCTCTTCCAGGGTGTTTCTGATATTATAGCTGCATTCCTTTATTTTAAAGTCAAGGGTAAGTGGACCACAGCCAAGAAAAAAAATTATACCAAAGTCCCTGTGTTGCTGCCAGATCATCTAAGCCAACGACTGAAATGCAATTAAAATTATTTTTCCTTCTTTCTGTAGAACTGCTGTGGACATGGAGCACCGCTGTTATGATCTGGTTTGTGGGCTATCATTCCCACCTCACTTAACTCTTACTGGTGCATTTTCAAAGTGAAATATTAGACGTTCTTTCCGCCTGTTTAATGGAAGTTGTATGCTCCAGATTTCACATAATAATTTTCCTTCTTTATAGTATCACAGTTATTCAGGGTTCTTTTCAAAATATGTAAAAAGTAAGGTGACTGGATTCTGGCCACCACTATAGTGGTATAAATCTAGAATGGTTGCACCAATTTCATAGGGAGGAGGCTGGACATGAATCAGCATAACAAAACAAAATACAAACTAAAATCCACTCACTATTCACACGTCAAAATGTTACATGTACTATCAAAGATACTTTGCTGCATAGTAGGGCACCCAGATTAATCTACTGAGAACATGCCAGTGATGATGCTGAGTGAGACCGAAGACCTGTGTCACACATATCATTACATCCCTGATACTGGCAAAAAGGATCCCCTTCTTGAACAGCAGGAGAGTGCCAGACTCCCTGCCAGGAGGACTGGGTACACTTATACTTAGCTCGATATAAATACTTCCTCCAGATCTTATCTGTTTGCATTTCATGGATTTTCTGTCAGTGTTTTTGTGGGCCTTCTTATAGGAGTGCTGAGATTATTTTGCCAAGATGCTGTTATAGTGCAACAGATGAGGGAAGAATGTGTCCTTTGCTCTTCAAATTGTGCCCTAATTACACTCTTTTTTCCTGGAAAAGAGTTAATAGAAAAATAAGACATTTGCAAACACAGTTCTGCCCTCTAGTAATGATATATGGAGACCTGCATACAGCATTTCCTTAAGAATTGCTCTTTATGATAAACAAGCTCTAAATCACCCTCAACTCTGGAAGAGGAGTCATATAGTAAATATAAGATGTCAAGTAAAAAATTACTTTTTACTTGTTTCTTAGCAGTTTTTTCTGAAGATGATTTCATAGGTTTCCACACAGAAACATATGATTACATAGAATAGAAACAATTTTCTGATGGAAGTGTTAAAATTCAAATGGTTTTAGAAAATGAAGTATTCCTTTTGGCCTTGTCATTCAGTGATTTTGTATCTGCATATGCACTATATTACATGTTTGTTATGCATGTTCTCTGTTGCATGTAAATCAGTCACTATACCAATTTAGAAACTATAAATCATATATCTATAAATAGATGATTGCACTGGGTTTTGCTGTGGAAGAGTTAATTTTCTTCATAG
>VZTO01003346.1:852-24436 GCA_013400615.1 Syrrhaptes paradoxus | reverse complement strand
GGCTTCCTCCCAGACCAATCGAAATGCCAACAGTTTGAGCCGGCTGAGAATCCCTCAGCCCTGTAAAAAAAACTGTGTTTGCCCGCCTGATCTGAAAAAAAGAGAAAAAAAAAAAAAGAAAAGGAATAATTCAATTTGACATTAAGATAAAGCAAATTGTCATAAAGAGTTTTTGGGAGGGCTGAGGAAGGTGGGAAGGAGACCAGCAGGACTCAGATGTGCACATAGTAACTCTGGATGTTGACATGACTTCGCATGCATGTGCTCTCTTCCCCTGCTCCCTAATACCTTTTAATACCTTTACCCAGCAATGAATTCTTGCTTCTAAGTTTCCCTTGAGAGAAAGCAGGCTGGGCCAAGCCTGCTTCTTTTTTGAGTAAAGGCAAGAGCCAGCATTATTCCCGGAGAGCACTGCACAGCTTGCTGTGCTGCCTGAAAGGAATCAGGGGGAGGTGAGACGCATCAGATGGAGGAAGGTGAGATTAACAAGAGAAATAATGCTATTTGATGTTTTTCCTTCTGCAAACATTCAACTTTTCTACATTGCAAAGAAGACTTGAGATTCTGGACTTCCCAGTCTGAAAATAAAAATTATGACCCTCAGTATCAAATAAAATTTATAAATTGGACACAGGTTCCCTAAGTCATCACAGGGTGCAAGACTGCACCCATTTCAGACTCACTTTACAACAGGTAAAATCTCACCACTACGTATTGACCTTAACGTTTGAGAGAGATGTGAGTCAGCTTTAGAAACCAGGCTCTAAAACAATAAGATGTAGTAAAACATAGTCAGGAAAATGGCCCAAACAAGGAGCATGCTCTGAGTTAAGAAAAGGACACGTCAGAGTGAATTTTTTCACAGGACATTATATCCACCTCTGTAAATCATCATCATCATCATCCAGTGTTGTCTGCTAGTGATCTCACCAACAGGAAAACTTAAATCATTCTAAGCATCCCTGTCTGTCACTCCATCCTTCTCATTTTCTCTCTCTTTTCATTATCCTCCCCTTCACCAGAATTTTTAAACATCTGTCCTGGGTTAAGGTGGGACAGAGTTAACTTTCTTCATCATAGCTAGCAAGAGGCTGTGTTTGGGATTTGTGCTCAGAAGAAAGCTGATAAAAAGTGATGCTTACGCGGCTGCCAAGGTCTTTCAGCTCCTCTGGCTGTCTACAAACAGGAGAAGCTGGGAGGGAGCACAGCCCCAGTGACCAGCCCAGGGTTTGATCTTAGGTTTGGGATTGAGACCCAGAGTGGACAATAATCTATCCCATACCATACACGTATATTCATATGCATATTTAGAGTGTGGTATGATTGTCACATTCCCTTAACCAGGTGAAGAAATACAGCTTACATTATATTTTCAAAGCTGCTTAGCTGATAACAATGGAAAATCCAGAGCAATTTGGATTTCTTTAAAAAAAAATACATCAGCAAATGTTATCTGAAATTTAATGAATAAATTCTGAAAGCAGAGATGAGCAAAACTTGAAAACAACTACTCAGATAAAACTAATGATAAGACAATTACTTCTCCAGCAGAAGTAATTGATCATAATGGTTTCAGATAAGCACATTTGATTCACCGTGCATCAAAGAATGGTATTTCTCCACTGCTCATTATGGAATTGGTCAAAAAAAATTGTTAAATGTCTACATAAGTCAGAGTAACATTTGAAAACTGTGTCGTTACAATCAAGGTTTAAGACACCAAAATAATGAAATACATTTATTCCATAATTCCTTGATACAAGTACTAGCAAACAATCATCCATCAGGTCATGGAACCCACCCATAATGTCCTGAGCCTTCACAAAAACCACAATATTCACAGCATGTCAGTGAAGCAAGAGAAATCCAAACCAGGAGAAAAAATGATTGTCACAAGATTTTGAAAAACTGGACCAGACTTCTCACAAGATAGCATTTCTTTCAAAATAAGCCTTTTCTACCAGTGCCAAGCCATTCATCTGTAGCAATCACCCTCCCCATGCATGAGATTCACATCAAAATGCAACTGTCTCAGCAACAGAGAAAATCAGTCTGGTTTTGAAGAAGAACAGGTAACCCCTTTTTTTTTTCCTTTCTGGAGCATCCCCATCCCTACCTCTGATTTACCAGGCTACTTCTATAAATACATTAACCTAGTGTAGTCTACAGAGATCAACACTGGAAAACTTACTCAGAGCACTACCCAGTGTTGCTACCAAGGTGCTGGATTAATTTGACTTGATTAGTTACAATCTAAGTAAATGTGCTTCTGCACTTGGGGCTCCAAATGCTGTGAAATACCTGAAGGAGATGACTGTTTGCTATGGCTTCAGTGTTTTGCTGAATCAAGGCCATGCTGAAGAATCCAATATAAAAGCTGGCAGAGGCTCAGCCCTGATCCTCAGAGTTCACTGAACGTTGTTAAAGCTGTCCTTTCCACGGGCTACGGCTCTGATATAAATGACAGATGACTTTATTGAACCAAATGACAAACCTGCTAAATTAAACAGCTCTTTGTAAAAGTGATTTAATCTAAAAACAATTCTAAATGATGGTTGATGATGTGTCTATATACATAATACACTGGGAGGCTAAGTTATTTATACTTTTAATTATCCTTGCAGTGATCTAAAAATGACATAAAAATCAATGCATGCTCATTAGCTACTAAGCTCTTGCCAAAATTTAAATAAGAAGAAACACTAAGAAGTGCATTGCTTCCACAGCCTACAGCAAAAAAGGGTTTTGGAAAAAACCCTTTCTTCACAGAATCACTGCTTTCCTCCTAAAGCAAACACCCACAATCTCGTTCTAATGTCGTTCATTATTCATCCTCAGCAGTGGGTAGCATGAGTGAGGTTTTTGAGCAAACCTTCCCTGGGATATTTACTGGTATCCCAAACCAACTGTTATTAAAAGACGAGGAAGGGAAGAATGGAAATTAACCAACTAGCGTCCTTCCAAGGAAATGAGCAAGAGAAGAGGAGCCTATCAAGGGAAGCAAGAAGACAGAGAGAAGCCATCCATCACTATAAAGACAGGATGAAGGTTTATACAACTGAACTTCTGTACTTCCAAGTAGCCTTGAATTCTCTCTACCGTAAAGCATTCTTATAATAAAGTTTATGATACAGAATCCTTATAATAAAGTTACATCATATATAGCACATATACTTTAATATTATATGGCAATTAATTATGTATTATGACACAATTACACATATTTCTATAAACTAATATAAATATATATTTTAGTTGTATGGACACACATTATCATTATTAACAGTCCTCTGTCTTTTTTCTGGGTAATGCATATTTTGAATGGAGCAACTATGCACTTCTGGAGTTTGGTCACAAAGAAGTTATCTAGAAATTCAATACAAAAACCAAATCAGCAGGTTTTAAATACTTTATCCTACAAAAAGTAAGTCCTTCTTGAACTTCCAGTGTGTCACTACATGTCACTATATGAAAATTCAAATTTAACCTCACCAGAGTACCATCTGCCCATTGAGATAATATATTTCAGAGGGGCTATCACAACATCAAACGTTCCTGTAATATTTCAGAGGGCCTTTTAAGTAAAATTATGCTATTTGCTCCAATAAATGCTTTTGCAACTTAAAACATACATTCCATATGCAATTTTCCCATTTCTATATGCAGCATAAATTAAATAATTTATGCTAAAAGGTACACTAAAAGACAGTGGATTAATTTTTTTTCTTTGCATTAGACAACTGCATATGAATCTCAGTTGCATTAATTTTATTATGTATTTTAAATTCTTTTACTACTCCTTTGTTTTGATTAAACTATTTAAGGGAAGTCAGAGAGAGAAGTAAAAGCTGGCTCTCAGCCTATAAAGACCAAATTCTCTTTTGTTTCACACCAATCAACATTTTTATTAGTCTCGACTGTCCCATATTAACTGAAATGTAACTACATTGCTTTTGGTACTGCTATTAAAAAATGCTATTAGCACAAATAAAGCCAGTGTGTAGCCCACGGAATTTTTTTTTTTTCTCAAAGTTGCAAAAGGCAAAATCAGAGACCAAAAACCCGTGTTAGTACATTGTGCCAAGACAAACACAGAAAGCTATCTCCACATCATGCAACTTTTTGCATGGGAATAAATCTTGAGATTTTAATCCTGTCCAGGAGTAACTTTGCCTTGGAGCACACAATTTCAAAGTAATGCTCAACATACTTCTCCAGACTAAAGATTTTTGGGTGTTCACCAACTGCTTCAAAAGCACTAATTTTAAGATGCAAACCCTATCACCTATAAAATGTTTTCATTCCAGTGCAAAACAACACTAACTTTACAGTCTCTGCAGAAGACAAAATAGCATTTCAGCTGCAAGAATAAAGCTTAAACATCATGAGGAAGGATTAGCAGGTGTTCCTCTATTCTGCAGCCTTTAAGCTGAAGAATCATAACATCTAAAATGCCTGTAAGAAAAGCTAGATCAAGCAACAATGTCCAAAGCAGACATGTTCAATGGGACACCCAGATGCATGGGCCCATGAACACTCCCAAATGTACTAAACTTGAAATTCATCACAGGACTCAAACCATGCACAGATGGTCGGGGAGTACAACTAAGACATTATCATCTTTATTTAGTTTCAGCACCAGGTAAGCAAAAATAGACTGCTCACGGAATGAAGAGAAAAAGGAATTTTAATTTTGCAGGAGCTGACCTTGGATATAAAATCCCGAACCTACCAGGGAGTTCCCAGGATGTGTCCTAGGAGCAGACCCACAGTGCATAAAGGTTCAGCAGCAGCTCTTTTTTTCCTAGCTGCATGCGAGAGCAGAACTCACGCGTTATTTTTGAAGTTCTACAAAAGCAGGAAAAGCACAGGAGCTTAGCTCTCCCTGGGCATCGCCTAAAGCCTGCTGCGACTGCTTTTGAACATCCACACTATGCAGAATCGCTGGCACAGCTCCAAAGTGCAATGTAATTGCAGACTTCTCAACAGCAAAGCAACGTGATCCCATTAAAAGGAGAAGCAAATTACTCTCGTAAAAACTCCATGGCCAATGCTTTAGAATGTGCTTCTTCACTTAATGGTTGTGTTAGGGCTTTAAGCTGCACTTTTTGAATGCCTTACTGCACCCCAGGTGGAAAGAATGCAAATAATTTTGCTGAAAACAATAAAGATACAGATTGCTGTAGCCAGATCACTGCTGGTAATTCACCGCAGTGGAGGATATCACTGCTGATGGTCATCATCATCTAGACTTAGCAACAGTTCTACTATGACTCTAGACTGCAGTTTTCTTGGATATGCCTGCAGCTCAGTATGAAGAGATAGCTTTGCCTACTCCTTAAAACACTTTTCTTCACCTTTAGCACCTCTTGATTCCTTCTTGGATACACCTTACTCTAAAGTAGAACAGATGGCTCATAATTTCCCTAATGTACGGCAATAACTGCAGACTACTGTGCTTGGGATGGCTGCTGAGGACACGGAGCAGTGTGCTATGTGACCTACTGTTAAAAGCCTGACTGGTGCATCCTACTTACACAGAATATCAAATGTGAGCAGCAGCACCACCGACCTAAAACACCTCCCTTTGCAGCTTGTATCAAGAGGTAACTTTTTTTTTTTTTTAAACTTCAGATATGTAGAAAAATAAGATCCACTGCCCTGGGAAACGAGAGGAAGCCTCCTCTAATAACTTTCCTTTCCTGAAGGGTAGAACTGCACAGTAGGGCTGCAGAAAAACAAAGTGCTATGTAAAAGCTCCTTCACATCAACTGCTGGCATCAATACAGTTACCCTACAGTAAATGCAAGGTAATTCTGAATAGCTCACCCTTAAAAGATTCATGTAATTTTAAGAAAGCGTTTGCACCTGCTCATGGGACCTGTGATGTCTGGTGGACCTGCTGCCTTCCTCAGCAGACTCTTCTTGTCACAACTGTTCTCAAGCTATAGCTTTTTCTCATCTGGGGCACTTAGAAGAATGCTTTCTCCTCTATATAGCCACCTCTTTTACCAAAATTGTGGGAAAAATATCATTCAGATCGTTTATCTCTAAAATTGGTCGATGGGTTTAAAAGTCAGGGTCAGAAGGAGGAAGGTGGAAGTAGCAAGGCAGACAGAAAGGACTGTTGCACACACTTCATTTCCCTGGAGGAATAAAATATATTTGCCTCAGTGTATTATTTTCACAAACCAAGCCCAAGAACTTACAGAATGTGATCACATGACAACTCTGATGGTTATCTCTGTTCACCCTCATCCTCATTAGCGCAGGGATTTCCTCCTACTTGCACGCACACCAGCCAGGATCTCCAGTATGCAGCCCACCTCCCCACCCGGGGGCTGAGGCAATAGCCTGGCTCTCAGCCCCTCCAGGCATCATGACACTGAGTAGAAGCCCCAGCGAAAACACAGGACGTCTCTGCTCTCTCCTGGACTACTCTAATCAAAATATAGGAGGCAGGCTCAGGAAGAAGACGTATTTATCGATATTGACATGTCTTGAGTTTTGAATGCCCAGATGTTACCAATAGCACTATTCGCCTGAGGTTGTTTTACAACTCTTCATGAAACTATAACCTTAATTTAAAAATCATCAAAACAAGATGTTATATTGTAGAACACAAAACACATGGTGTCAACGATCCTATAGCAAATACAAGGGCTCTGTACCTCAACAGAAAGCTTTGCTATGTAAAAACACTGCATTCAGTATCTGAGAATTATTTTGTACCATGTAAAATGTGAAAGTTTGACTAACAGGCAATCACAAAGCACAAATCCATCATGACAAGGCACATCAAATGCAAAAATTAAATTTCTGAACTAGTTCAGTATGCAAAGTTCCAAAGACGTCACAAGCAGTCTGCCCAGGCTCTCACCTGAAATGGCGTTTCATTCCCTTCAGTTAACCCAGTCAATTCACAGATGAACAAATGATTCAAAGAGCAAATGCATCATAAGAGTTTAAAGCTGGAGACAAGAAAGATAACTTAGCTTTCAAAGAGGGGGGCAGTGAACCTAGCTGCACCACCTTAACAAGGAATTTTATTAGTATATCTGTTGAAGACATCAAGACAACAACTATACTTACCATTCTCAACCTCTTGTAATAATTCTGAGCATCACAAATGCAAGTTCAAGATTTATTTTATTTCGTCTCCTAGTTTCAACGGTGATTGAATTGTTTTACAATTTCATATGTTTGAAGTCCTCCTTTGCTCACCGAGACACTACTGAAGTCAGTCCAAAAATACCTGGGTCACTTGCCCAAAACAGCTACCAGCCGATTTCCAAACTGGTAAAGCTGATTAAAGTATCTACAGAGTAGCAGTAACTGTGTTATATGTGCCCAGTTTCAATACCTATTATTGACAAAATCTCAAATCTCACAGATGCTGCAGAAAAAACTCCAACAATTCAAGAGATAAAGGTAATGGTTTGGGGCTTCATCAGATTTAAAGATTATTTTACCAATTCTGCATCCAAAAAGGCAGAATTTAGTATCCAGACTAAATCATTCTACAGCAAGCAAGGTGAATACAATAACATTCCAAGACAATGTTCCTATGATTTTTTGAAACAAAACCTAATTATTATCTGGGGCACGCAAGAGATGAGATATTGCTGTTGTATATACAGAGTGTAAGGATCCACGAACATGCTGCTTAAAGGTCACCACCTGTAGCTTAATCAACAATCTAGAACATCTACACATCTGCATCCTTTCATAGAATATCCAGTGTTACTGCTTGTAGAAATGGTAACACCAGCCCCAGCTACATTCAGGCTTGTATGGTTTTTTTCAATGCTTTTTTTGGGATTGTGCAGCCCACTTACCTGCAGACTGCCCTGTATGGACTGCCACTGAACGTAAATTCTTCCAGAGGAACCTCACTGAACAGCTTTTCAGAGCGAGTTTATCAGAAAGCCTTAAGGAATGGGGACCTTTGCAAAGAAGAGGAAGTATATTTTCCCTGTCACAGTTCCAAATAAGGTTTCTGGTACTGGCGACATAAACCTTTACTAGAGTAACATACCCTTAAGGCATTACAGCAAACATGCAGTGTTATGGATTTTTCTTGTGGTGTGTGGGAATTCAAGCCTGAGGACAGAATAGCCTATACAATAGGATCTGGACACGCCTGCAGAAGCGGTGAACTCAGTTTCATGAGACTGAACATCATTGTGTCTGATGCTGCAGTAGTGCTTCTGGGTATTCCACAGAATGGAAATCGCATTAACTCTGAAATGCTGGCAGAGGGGCACTCTGACAGATTTGGTACAAGGAAGTCAGAAGCAAAGCTTAATTCAAAACAGCAAACATTGACATTTAAAATTATAGAAATTTACCCAAAGGAAGAGTGAATTAAACAGTGGCAGTATTTATCAACGTGCAATTCTCACAAATGGAGGAACGGTTAATTTCTTGAGAGAGACAAACGATGTGTTTAATTTTCTGGATACACACATTGCTCGGTTTTACAAAAGGGGTGAAAACGTCTAAAGCAACTGTTGCTTTGTAAGTGTGTAACTTAAAACTTCCTACCAATCACACAATGGCCTGTAAAACATTTTTCCTAAAAATGTAGAGTTCAATTTTTATAATTTAATTAAATGGTCTAATTTTACATGAGATTTTTCACTTCCAAGCACTTAGAAACACTTTCACTTCCTAATTACTGAAAGAAAACAAAAGGGAGATGAACATAAAGTATCTAATGAAATCCATTTCATTTAATCCTCCTCCCAGAGCTTCCTAGGAGAAGGCAGTAGGGGGACGCTAAACCGAGGTCCCCACAGGAGTAAAAATGACGTCACAGAGAAAGAACAGAGATTTGGGTGCTGAACAATGAGGTTCAGAAATTACATTCAGGCTTGTATGGAATTAAACCTCTTGCTAGAGAAAATGAGGTAGATCTTCTTCATCTTCTGTTTTTTCCTTCAGTGTCACAAGTAGTTTCCTACTAACAACGATAAAGGCTTTCCACTGCTGATTCCTAGCACAGTGAAATGGCTTTAAAATTCAAGAGGTGCTGTTATTTCATTTTTCTTTTTATATTAGTGGTTAATAGCAACTTTGGTTTGGGGTAAAAGGATACAGATCCTTCCTACTTCTCTCCATTATTTCAGTTCTACGTTTATCAAATTCTCTTCATTTTTAAAGTGCCCTGGACTGTCTGAAGAGCAGCTTTGCTCTGCACGGCTAAACATAGAAAAGTTTTTTTCTTTAATAAGGGCTTAGATAAGTAATCCCAAATCCCAGTGGGCCTTATTAAAGGAACATCATAAAATTTTTAGACTTCCTTATGAGTTTGGAAAAAAAAAGATGTCTATGTATCAGTCTGAGCTTATGCTGACTAATGTGGCCTTAGGGAAGAGATGGTTGAAATTCATGTGTCTGGCCATGAGAAATGAATGTATAGAGGCAATTATGATAAATCAGCATAGGTTTATTAAGTAAAGATTATTTTTTAAAAAATAGTAGTTACAGCTGAAAATAGAAGGAAAACCAATACTTAAATGCTGTAAAGTTGGTGTGACCTGTAGCACACTGGGAGGTATTCGCATCGCTCAGTTCGAGGTACTCAGTGACCGGAATGATGAGGAGGGATGAGACAGCTGATGAAGATCTTGGTCCCAGCTGTTGACCCTGCCTGGACATCTGAACTGCTCATCACTCATTTCCTAAACTGCCACGGTTCATGGTGCAGTGTCTTTAATCAATCCAAAATTGGCAACAATTTACTTTCAACCATATGCTCTAAACTGCATCACTTGAGGACTTGACTGTCAAGTGGCTGAGATGTCTGTGCTGCAAAAGCAGGGTGAACAGCTGGCACAGTAACCTCAGCTAAGAGCACGACAGAAAAGCAGGGCTGGCTTCAGTGAGAGGGTGTCTTTGATACCCTGTCCTAATAGTACTGAAATATATGTGCATTCAGAGCCCCAGACTAGCAACAAACACACTTATTTCCTCAGCATAATCAACCAGGCAAGCTGTGAAGAAAAATTATTAAAAAAAAAAGATCAAACAAAATTAAAGTTGAACAAACCAATGTCCTGTGCCATAACTGTGCAGTGATGGCCCAGTGCTGCTCTTGCCCTCCACCTAAAGCCCTGGGTTCCCTGGCCACAGCATAAAGCACTTCCCTGGATGTTCTCATGCAGGTTATTCCTGCCAGCTGTGCCACGTGAAGGCTCGCATATGCTCCATAAACCTTAATTCCCTTTTTAAGACCTGTTATACCAAGCAGGAGGCCATTTCTGAGGTTGAAATGGATTTTCAGAACAATATAAAGACGAAAATGTTTTCTAGCCTCTGATTTTTAAACCTTTGGGTAAAACTAAATCACTTTCACAGTGCCGTTGATATTCCGTACAGATGCATTCACAAAAACCAGGCACTCCAGAACATTATGCCTGAATCCAATGGGAGAAGTTATCCTGCTGTACAAATAAATGCTGTAATCAGTGCTCACAAAAAGCTCTTAGCTTGCTGCTTCAAAGTTTTGGCTCTTTCTTTTTTTTTTTTTTTTCTGATGTACTGGCTTCAGAAGAGAAGGAAATTCAGTATTTCAAGATGTAATTACATGAACCTGCAGCAAAGCAAGGAACACCATAAGTCCCAGAACAGGTTGATCCTGAGAATTCGCTGACAGCAAAATTTATTATTTCCACTCATTCAACCCAAACCATTGCCAAACAAAAGCCTAATTACTAAAGTTAGAACTTCACATATGCCATATTTTCCCTTCCCCACTGAAGCTGTCATTTTCCTGGAACAGTTTATTTTTATCTTCATTTTCCCTCTTCACTGATACGATTGTGGCAAAATCCACAGAGATGCTCACTCTATGCAGGTATGACAAAACACTGACATTAAAATATAAGGTGTGGCGACAAGTCAAATTTAACAAGCAATTAAATCCTAAATAAATACATAAATAAATAAAGCTAGCAGCCAAGATCACAGCTTCCTTTCCTAAAAATAAGCTTAAGGCTCATTCAAGAACATAAACAAGCATAGCAACATTTTTGACACCGAAATGCCCAAACCACCCGATTTTACTACATCCCACAGCCCACTTTGAAAACTCACAGCAGACTACTTGCCAAGCTGGAAAGATCAACTTTCCACTAGCCAGCTCAGTGAGGAGAGAAGCCTCTGGGTAGATGGTCTCATTTAAAGAAATGTAACAGCTGAAAGTAAAACAGCTGCAGATAAAGTACTGTAAATCCTTTGCAAATAAAGTTAATTGGAATGGACTTTAGATATAGGAGAACACATCATAGGTAAAGAAATAATGGCACACTTGATAATTACTAAATTGTTGAATAGCAGTCCAGTCAAGACCATGGTACTGGTCCGGCTCTCCAAGCACATGCAAACTCATCATTGAGTTCCAGAGAGCAAAAGAGATACGGTGAAAGTAATCGCTTTATAAACAGCTCACTATACATGGACTGTAACGAAAGCACTGGGACTTGAAAACTCCACATTTTCATCCACAAACTCAATTTTCTAGCTTATTCTGTCCCTCTAAAAATAGTAAAATTTTCAATTTTTGGAAGTCATTTTTCAATTCTCAAATGATAAGCAGCAAATTCTTACACAGGAGAAAGCTTCTACAACAGCTGTAAACCATTCAGAGAGACTCCAGATGCATATGAGAAATAAAAAGCTATCAATGACTTTTTGACAAAGCTTTGCCTACCACACTACTCTAAAGGGAAAAGGGTAATTTTCCTCTAACTGTAATGTCATATACATTTTCCGAGATCAAGTTATGGCTGAATTGTCATCAACATTTTCAATTTTCTTAATACATTTTTACAACACACTCACTTCAGCAGTATTTACCGTTATCACCCCCAGCAGCCAAGGTTATTTGCAGAAGGTGTTATTTGCCAGGAACCTGACATTTGAAGACCTCTTCTGCCTGCCCAGCTGATTTGTAGGTGGAGAAAAGGAGCCTTGCTGAGAGAAAAGTGGAAGGAACCAACATAATCACATACACATAATCCATAAATATCTATGTAAGAATGGAGCAGAAAATGCATGAGGCATCCTTCTCTAATGGGACTCAACTAAACTCAGAACATACTTTTTTCACAGGTGACAAGAAGAAATGACAGCATATAATTTCAACTCATCTGTTGCAGAAGGATTGCCCATACAGCTCCCGCAAGGGCAGGCAGCCTAACTGTAGACAGACCTGCACAGAATTTCTGCTGTCACACATAGGACACACCTAAGTGCTTCTAGCCCTGTTTAACAGCTGAAGGAGCAAGATACAAATCAATACAGCACTTAAAGGATGCAATCTGACAAAGGACAATGGCATGAAAACAGAGAGGAAGGCTGCCTGTTAGACTGCAATCTAACGAGAAAGGATCTGATGGTCAACATAGATCAACAAATTGAACATGAATCGACACCTTGTTGATAAAAAGGTAGACAGCACACAAGGGATAATCACATTCTCAGCAACGTTCATCCTAATTATCATCGTGGCTGGTATCACTCAGCAGTCAGTAATGAACCACTAACATTCATCCTACTTACATGCTCGTTTCCCTTGCACTTTTAACATTTCAAATAATACCAAATGTAAGGTACAGTGATAGATATGCCAGTGATTTACTGGAGGAAAGAAAGAGAGTTCTGTTGCTCATAGAAGCATGGTGCTGTTCACAGGACATAATTCCCCGCTTCAGGGGAAAAAAAATCATTCCATATCTGAGCAAGAGAATTAAGCATTATGTTAATTATGAATAATTGTAAAACTGTGCTCTGAATAAGGAAGGAATAAAATTATTTTTGGAGACCATAAATTTCTCCTGACATCCTAGAAGTCTTGAAAAGAAAGATCAGATATAAAAGCCACTGTGCTCCCCCCAAGAGAAATATTCAAGTGCACCCCAAGGAATCTGAACCTAAGGGTTCTTTGAAAAAGGGGGTGCCTGAATGTGCATTATTAGAGAATCCTGGTTATGCTCTCTCTAGCAGAGGAAGCTTGCCAACACAGAATTTCAGAAAGCCCGAGACTTCAACTGCTACCGTGGAATCATGTATTTATCTCAGAGTAAGTAGACTGATGCTTGTGTAAGTAGATTAAGTACAGATTTGCTTTTATTTCTTCACCCATATTTTACCAATGTGTGATTATGTTATTACATCCAGATACTACAAATAAATGCTTTTACTTCTAGTTTACCTTAATCTGCCTTAGCCTACGGCCCAGCTACCCATCCCAGACTCCGCAGCGTCCACAGGTAAGAGAGGTGCTTCCCCTCCCATCGCACAGCTCAGCTTCTGGCACCGCAGGAATCGGACAGGACCCAAGCGTACTCAGGGACTTGCAACAACCGAAGAGGCTCTCTGACACGCAACAGGATCTCACGGTGTACACTCATCCCTTGCAACTGTTGGTGTCTAGGTCACAAGCAGGCCTCCTGCTGACCACCGCCTACACAGGAGCTATCCTTGCTTACTCCCCACTCCCCTAAAATCTTTGCATTATTTCAAAGGCAGGTGTGTGTGCAGAAACAAGCAAGGTAAGCGTTATTATCAGAATGTGGGCATCTAAAACATTTGGAACTTTCACTATTCAAGAAATCAGACACTTTGTTCAGAATTCTTGAAATAATATTTGAGATTTAAATGCAAACATATCGCATTAAGTAAGTTGTACTGCTTTTCATATACTTTTGCTTCTGCTGTGTTTACATTACTGTACAGAAGGATGTCAGTCTTATTGCATAGATCCAGGCAGTACTTCAAGCCAACTGACAAATGATCTAATGGAAACGGACTGAAGTGTTAATGTCCTTTTAACTGTTCTTTACTAGAAACATAAAAATTGGAAAACAATACTAAACCAATAGTTACTTTGGTTTCTGAACCTCAAGAAGAGCCCTCTGTTCTTCCTCTTCCATTTTCGCATCTGTCCAGGGACTGGACGGGGAAGATGCCAATTACTGTCGGAGAAGAATTGAAAACTCAGTTGTGCTCACTCCAAAATCTCAGAGATAAATACAAAGTAATCTTCAGAAAAAAATGATTTGTAGCAAGTCTGTCTGGAGAAATGGAAAGAACCGAATACAATCTCACAGTAAAATTCTGCTGCTGAGAATTCCATTCAAGAAAAGGATTTGTGAACGCTAGGTGAGTGACTAAGTAGATGTGTCAAAGGAACTGACCGTGTATTAAGGTAATTAAATCTTCTTGGTGATAAAGAAGTGAAACTTGAAAACCAAAACTGTAAGTCACACTTCTGTAAGACTTAAAGAGTGGTAGTGGTTCTTGTAATATCTCCCATTCGAAGAATAAGGAGTTTAAATGATAATACTTTAAGTTGTATTTTGGGTCACTAAATAACATTTAGATCACAGAGGTTTTCCAATGCCCACTTCCAAAGCTACTATATTAATATAGGCAATTTTTCTATTATATTAATAACATAATAATGTAGTATGACTTTTTCTCTAAGTATTATAATTTTGCATTCTCTCCCCATGTCAGAGTTTATTTCAGCTATTCAGTATTGGACCTGTTTGAAAAATAAAAAGGATACACTTGGCAACACTCAGGATAAACACTATGATGCATCACACACTCTTGTAAGGTGTGTATTTCTCCTACAAAAACATTTTAATTCATACGCACGTTTGTTTGTCTGTGGGAGACAACATTTTTGTTGTGCTTTTATGAGGTCTTGGGCGATAAATCAGTTGTGTACTGATTAAGTCTGGAGGGAATGTCTCCTAAATTTCAAATACATCTGTACCTCTTTAAATCTGTCATCTAGTTTCCAAGAGTTTAAAGGAGAAACAAAAAAACCCAACCACTATTTAATTGTGACTTCTACAAAAACAATGCTTTCCCTTCTACCACTGAAGAAACAAAAGCAGAAAATTATGCTAAAATTATACTCCCTCACCTGCAAACACTGGAGCCACTGCTTAATCAATATTCTCTATTCTTTGCTCTCCAACAGATAAAGGCTTTAACACGATAGGCAGTGTATGTTTTTCATAACGTAGACTTTAAAGCTTGCTGAAATCAAATGTGTCCTTTATGAGAGCTCCAGTAGTCTTGGACACATCCAGGAAAAGCATTGATATGGCACTGCACTCAGCCACCTCTCTCACCTCTTCTCTTTTCCCTTCTCTCAGGGCCCCATTCCTTTCTGAAATAACGCCATCACTGAGCTGAAAGCAAGTTAGGGTTTAACGCAGAGAGGCTAATTTGAGAACTCAATGAACTTCTGAATCATATCTAAAAAGGACTTTCCTTTTGAGGATACGCTACATGCTGAGAGTATGCTACACTGATACAGCATTATTTGCATTATTTTGCTACGCTTCATGCACAAATATCTTTTAGCAGAGACACTGTTAGATGCATTGTCCGTGTATACAGATATGAACATTACACTAATCTATTGTGACCCACCAGACAACACCTGTAGTACTGAAGATAACTTGTCTTAAACAGACAAATTCCAGTCCTGTGAACAGTTCTATCTCTTGCAAAACAAAGCATAATTTTAAGGCAAAAAAAAGGTCAAGACTGAAGCTGGAACAGGCAGGTGTAATTTGCTAAACTAACAACTACCCACCTCTACCCTCTTGGTTTCAGCTGTACCAAAGAGGTCCACATTTTCACCGTGGGAGTGCAGAGAGGGTAACTCCTGTAACTATAGCTGAGAGCAGATTTTCACACAAAACAGAGAAATTAATGACAAAGAAGGAGACCTGGCTAAAATTTACACATTATTCAGGCGTCAACCCATGCTCCTTATCTCACTGCAATTTTTCTTCCTCCCTGAAATTACATCACCTGAAGCTACAGCTGCAGAGCACCATGTTCTGAGACTGTACGGATGGAACTCACAGCCCCTCCGCGGCAGTCACAGCACCACCACCCCTCCAGCTTCTCACAACAGACCTGGAAAAAGGACCGAGCTCTACAAGTGCACAGTGAGTTAACACAGGTGAAAAGCAGATCTATGAAAAAGCACATTGCTCTCCTATATAAGGGAGACAACTTCTATTTGTACCATACACCTAAGGTATCTACATATGCTACTAGGAACAACATAACTCTTTGGTCTACATGTGCAAAAATGTAACCACCAGGTTCTCTCTGGCTGTAACAGAAATCAAATACTATTACTCTAGCATTTTGCTAAAAAAAAAATTAATAAGTAAAAATTTGTAAGCAATTTCAAAGCTACGCCTCTAACATTAATAGACTGGACAAAGAACCTCAAAGATATACTGTTGCCTTGAAAAGCAAAACAAATCAAAGATCAGAACCCGAGGTCAGAAAAGGCGATACTTACTCCTTATTCCTGCTCCTAACGCACGGCTGGTAAAGGACTTTGACAGCATCCCAGGTCCCCACTGGTCCAGAGCTAGGCATGAAAATATCTCCAAACAGTGTAAAAACACTGTGCGAGGAGAAACTTCCTAAAGACTCCACCAGCAACGTGTCAGAATTTAAAAGCCATATCTATAAATGAAGAAATCATTTATTTTACTGAAGATGACATTAATTTCAATTTGTTCCTTTACTCCTAAGTTAGCTGTTACTAAAGCCACATTCTTACAAAGTTTCTAACAAAGTGTTAACAGACATAAATTGACATTTTATTATTCAGCACAGTCTTCACAGCCTCTGGTGGAGAAAAATGGGTTCATACAATAAACTGACGCCTGATTTATCGGTCACTCTTAAGATCATTATTTCTGCGAAGTTGCCTCTTTTTGTGGCTGCAGCACATTCCCTTTCATAGTGACAAAAGAAACAGTCCCAAGTGGTCTGTTACAGTACCAAATGGATTATTTCTCTAATTTCATAGTTTTTAGGAATTAGTTGAGCATCTGATGTTGAACAATTGAGGGCTAAAGACAAGGAACTGAAAGAATGCCCACTTGGAAGTGCCAAAAATGAAGGATTTTAAGAAAAAAAACATGATAGTTACGACAGGATAGACTTAAGACATGCAAGGAAAAAGGCAACAATTAATGGGGTCTAAAAGGAAGGCTGGGGTTTACAAATGGCTGGAACAGACCCTTACTTGGAAAATAAATCTTCATGAAATCTCACAGTGGGACTGGCATTCTTCAGCACTAGTTGCTCACAGCAATTCACAGGACGTTTACTGGGGAGAGTTTTGAGAAGTCTGAACTTTTTGCATCACATTATGTATCTTATTCAATCTTTGTGTGACTGTGCATCAGTGTTCCAACTTGGATTCAGGGCTTTCATGCTAAGCACTGCACAAAAAAGTCAGGTTTTTCCTTTATTCATAGCCCGCAGCAGCGAGGTGGTCCGAGTTACCAATGGAAATCAATTTTTACAAGTCTTGAGCCTGTATGAAATGCTTATATATTAAATATTTACCATAGAAAACAGGATTTATGCAGCGCTGCTCACTAGAGAGTAATCTTTTGCTTCTCATGACCTAATCAGCTTCAAGTAAAACAAGTTACACGATGTTAGGCAGCAGACATATGATATCCCCTACGGAGGGAGGAAGCCACTGCTAACGGGACACATAGTGTATGTCGTAATTGAATGTGACAGTCGCAATTTATCAGAGCCCAAGGTTCAGAACACTTCAGGGGAAGCTCCATAAAGGAGGAATGAGATATATTGATAAAGATGTCTTGGGAGGAGGAGAATCACTTTAGCATATGCACATAAACGATGACAAGCAACTGCACTCAGCTTAGCAACTGTCTGTTCATCAGGGTTTTTTTTTTTGGTAACTCACTGTACACATTCATAGCCTGAACTGCAAAATACCCCTCGTTAGCTAGGACCATTACACACGGTGCCTTCAGCCAAGTGTTGAAGAGGTGTTGGAGAAAATGGGAAGAGAAGTGTCCTACACACATGGGCCACTCCTGACCTGCTTAGCTTTGACTAAACAGAGTTCCTTCCTTCTGAAATTATTAACATCTCCTTGCAAAGGAGCCTCCTGCGATGCTTTTCAGAAGGTGAATATCCTTCAAACAAGGCAAGTGATTAATCTTGTAGAGAACGTGGAGAGGACAGAGACAGGTAAAATATGTAAGGAAATCTGTACAAGCCACTTTTTTTTTTTTCTGAGACAAAGAGACTTTTATTTATTATCAGCCTTTTAAAAAAGAACAATAAGAAGTATGTAACCAGTAATGTTAAGTGATACACGCAAAGGAAACCAGGAAAATAGTTATACATAATATTTGTAGTTTAAAAAAATTAAAAAGACTTGTGAGAGCCTTTAAACTTAATCATCACATACGCAGCCTAAGCTGTGTGCATTCAGGTATGTTTAAGCACAAACACTGCAAATGAGAATGTTTGGCCCATGGTCAAAACAAACAAGTGGGACAGCTGGTCCATGACAAATCAGAGACAAGACCACTTGACCCATGATTCCAGAACACCTCTTGGTGTGTGTACAGCGCCTAGAACCTCACCCTGGACACGAGTAAGGGTTTTCTGATGTTAAACATAAAAAAATACTAATAACTCACTAACAAAATGGAAGGGATGCCAACCAGAAGCTAGTCCCTGTGCTAACTCAGCCTGCTCCTGTAATCAATACACTGGCAAAAATGCAACTTGGAGATAGGAGTAATGCCAATCTGCTAAGTAAGTTGATTTTTCTGATAGAAAATAACAATTTCATTCTCCATAAGCTTCTAAACTTAAGCATCAGGTAACTTGGAAATATGTAAGCTACAAGGGAAAAATCACAATTTTTAATGACTCCTCAATTAGATCATGCATTGTGACAATTATGGGTCTGCTCGTGAGACTTTATTTTTTCATCACAGAAGTATTTTTCAGTGTTTGTACAAATGTTATCTTGGAGCTAAAATTTATTTAAAAGCAACAGATATACACTTACCCTGGAATCTGGATGTTCATAAATTATAGAACTTGGACAATGTATATATAAAACAGTCTATTTAATTAGATTGCCTGTCTCAACAAAGTACATCTGTAAGTTTATCCAGGGCAGGAATCTATAGTCATGTATTTCCTTATCTTTGCGTCTATGAATTCCTCAAACTGCAAAATTACAAATTCTTTGTCTACATTTCATTCATGAATAAAAGAAAACATCCCAGATTATACCAAGTGCATAGTATTAAGATAACTCCAGATTTAAATGTCCATCCATCTTAGAAATTTGAGGAATTTAGCTGTCACTATTTAAATATCAAGCTTAACCAAGTTTAACAGCATTAGAACATTAAGTACAATAGGCAATTTTATTTTTGTTTGCACTTCACTTTGCAATGCAATGTACTGACTACATTAGTAGTCTCTGCTGACTTAAGACAATATTTGTGAAAGATTCTATACAATGTGATGAACTTCTGGTGATTAAAGATAAGAAGCACCGGAGCAAGAAGATGAGATATATATCATAAAGTCAAAACTTAAGCTTTCCATATTTTCTGAACAGAAAACACAGTGTTATTTCTGTGCTACTTGTGGTGCATTCATAGGACTTTCACTTCTAGAGTGAAATAGAGAAAATTCTTCATAGAGAAAATTTTTGTATGTGCTTAGATTTAAAAACAGGCAGAAATTTCTGACTTGAACAGAACTATTCACAACTACTTCAACACAAGAATTTTAATTAATTAACTTTTGTTGCACACACAATCATGATCAGCAGAAATAATACATTTTAGGAGCTGGGATTCATAGATTAAACTTTTTCAAGATAAATAAAACTTACCAGAATATAGATTTTTCCATCATCCCCTTTTATGGTGAATCTAAATGTGCTTTTAGCAGAGGACAATTCCAAAAGACACTGAGCAACCATTCTCTGTAGGAAGTGAGACCTGTTTAAGAATTAACATGCATATTTCAAACATAATTCAAAAAAGGAAAGAACTGTAACAGATAAATAGGGCATAGAGAAGATAGCCAAAGTTCTGTTTCATCTTAGTCTCAACTTCAAACTGAATTACTCAAAAATTCAAAAATCTCACTTCCAGTTAAACATTTCAAGCTTTACTTAATTTAACTTTATATATTGTAACCTTCTATCTACACAGTCACCAGATGTCATGCAAACTTAAATAGTTCAAAATAAAGCAGCATTGTATTTTGCTGAATAGTGAGACGCTGTGACAAATCATACAGGAGCTCTCTCGTTCTGCATCATAAACGCACAGGCAAGCACATACAAATACCAACAAAACTGTACATGAGTGAATTCAGACCACATTACCTTCACAGTGCTGATTACATGTAATTTACCTGCCCTTTGTTACTAGAAGTAATTATTAAAGAAACTAAAATTTTGCTATATTTCTAGCATGCTTTCCAAAACAGAAACCTGAGCACATTATCTGGCTTTTAAAATTTTTTTTATTTTTACTTTTTACCTTGGTGTTGCACTGAAACTTTCCTCAGATGGCTGGATAATCACCTCGGTGACATAATATTTGATGGTATCTAAAATGACAGAAAATTTTTTCAAGTACACCAGAACAACAGACTTGTTAAGAAGAGACTGTAAGTCACCGTATCGCTATCCTAATTAAACTCCCGTTCAGCACTCAATTAAAAGGTGCACAGACGGTCAAATTCTGCTTTGGTTTGTGCAAGGAGAAGCAACCAATAACAGAAAACATACATTGGTAGAAGAGAACTGCTCGGAGCTAATTACACGATCAGCAATTTGTCATTCATATTGATCCTTGCTTAACACTGGGAACAATCATCTTGAAAGAAAGCAAGCAAGAGCTCAAGCCAAACCTGAAAGATGAATTGAAAGAACTTTCCTAAAGCACTGAGATCAGCACAGCTTACATAAGTATTTTCGTATTCTCTGCTGCTCAGTAATGCTGCCGTGAATCACAAGAGACAGTTTTAATAACAGCACACACAGGGGAATAATTTCTTCTTTGCTCAAATTGCAGAATAGAACTTCTTTCCAAAAATCACACTAACTCAACACTAATTCTGCGTACATTACGAGTTTCAATGTAACAAAAGCTCCAATAAGACATCCTTTAACACTAAATGGAAGCGTTTAATTACAGAATTTAAACAATAAAGTCAAGTCAAAGATGATCATATTGAAGCTCTGGGTCCACACTACAAACACAGCCTAACCAGAAGGCCAGCAGAACAGGGTAAGCATATAGAGTAAATAAATTAATTCTATTAAGCCTTAACATGTAAGCACTAAAGATTCATCAATTCTGTAAATTTTAAGGGCAGAAAGGATTGTCTCATCTGATCTCTGTCCACATGCACCATTAAAAGTGGATGAAAGCATTTCAGGAAGACAATTTGTTTTAAAGATTCCAAAGGCTTGGTAATCCCACCACTTCTCCAGATAGTACTACAGTTTTTAAATTATGCTCACAGGTAGAAAATTATATTTTACCTCTAAATTTAATTTTAGTCTGTTCCACATTGTGCCTAGAGCTGGGAGACAAGAGGAAAAGAAGCCAATCCAGTCACTCTAGCTCCCTAGCTGTTGACCTTGAATAAGGAATTGGTGCTAGTGATGCAAAGACACTGGGAATTAAGGAGATGTTTGCTTGCAGAGAGATAGAAGGTGGGATTTCCCAAGAAAAAAAATTGCATGAGTATATGGGGACAGAGTTGGGGGAAGGAATAGCTGACAGGAGAATTTCACAGCCAAATCTGGCCTCCAGAGCTACCCCACTCCAATCCAGCTTTATCTTCAAGGCAGTGATATCTACTCATGAGAGAGTACCAAAGCAGGACAGTCAAGACTGCTCTCTAGTCTCTTTTCACAGAGATGGCTCTGTCTAGATTTATACCATATACATCTCTGGTTATTATTTTTATCTGTTCTTTGAACTCTCCGTAAAGTTCCTGCAGTACTGAAGAAACATGGTAAAACAGACATGCTATCATGCCATGCAGAGTCCAGCCCAACTCTCTGCACCTCTACACAGTATTTGCCTTTTCCCATACACTGTGATCACATCAACTACTGATTGCTACAGTTGTCTGAAGGCTTAGATTAAGGCATCTATTTATTCATTATGAACTGTAAAGCTCTTTTCCAAACTCAGTTTTCCCAAGGTCTTACAACCTGCATTCTGAGCTTTCAAACACCCTACCTTAAATTTGGTTATAATGTCTGTACTGTTCAGATCCCTGTACAGGACAATCAGACTCTCCTGTAACAGAAGACCCGACCTTCTGTCTTGTGTCTCCTCATAAGTTATTTCTTAAACAGGCTTTGTATTTTCTGAGAAGCTTTTATATTCTCCAGGTCTCTGAACTGAGCCAGGCTCACGCTGACTAGTGCAGTGGGGCAGCGGGAGAATGAAAGAATAAACTCTGCCACTAACAGTCTTACCATTGCTTCCTTCTTGTTAATAACTGCATTTTAAAAACAATCAGAGGCTCATCTTTACACTACTCCAGGTAAACCCCACAGATTCAGTATAATGACAGCTTTTAAATCAATAATCACATCTCATGATCGAATGATGATGACAGATATCTCTTTTCTTTGACAAGGCTTCCTTTCCATGAAATCAGGCTGGCTGTTAGCAACCGTATCTTTAGTTTCCAGTTCTGTGTTGACCAAGTATTAACCTTTCCCTAATTCTGTAGGACTGACAGCAAAATAAACAACTTGTAATTCCTCAGGTCTCCTTTTTTACTGGGATTCCTAGTAAACTGGAATCATGCACTGAGTCTTCCAAGGCCTTGGAATTAAATTATTAATATCCCACCGAACAAGGATGAGGAAAATCCCTGTCACTAGTCACTTTCAAGGTCTAACAATGGAAAGAACAACCTCCTCTGTTCCAGAAGGGAAGGCGACAAACACACAGGAATCAGCCCTGCACCCTACTGATGAACTACTTTCCTCCAGAGCATTTAACCTTCAATGCTCAAGGGCTGATGCAGTGAAGTCTAGTTTGGCTTGTTCATCCCATACCTGATGATACTGTTTCTCCCAGCATTGTCTTGCAGCGCTTACAAATTACTCTGGTGTTTTCTTTTGATTTCTGTAGGACAAAGAAATGTCATTTAAATGTCACTCGAGTTATTCTGAAACAGGATTGTATAATTTTAACATACTCTCCAGAGTATACAGTGAACTTTGTACTTGTTTCTGTTCTCTTTATGTTTACATACACACAGATTTGCATTCACTGTTTCAGCTTTCTACACTTTGACTTGCTTGCAAGTTTCATGCTAGTTTGAAAATCCAGCAATATACACTGACCGCACAGCCAAACCTGCAATAGATACCAGGAGAACCTCGTAATATTGAGTGACTGGACAATAAAGAGACAAGGTAAATTTTATTTTGAGAAGGGCAAAATAATGCACATGAAAAAAAGTACTCAGTACGGAAAATATTATGCTGCGATGTGACTAAAATCACTCAGTAAAAAGTTCCAGCCACTGTGAGCAGAAAATGTCCACAGAGTATTTTAAATTGCCAGGAAACAGCTGAAGAACAGAACACAGCATTATAGTCCAGAAAGGTGCAGTGCATTCTGTTCTTGAACAATCCCCTCTCCCTCAATTCAAGTAGAAACAGAAAAAA
>VZTO01003344.1:5367-16316 GCA_013400615.1 Syrrhaptes paradoxus | reverse complement strand
TTCTCTTTAAACTGTTTAAATAAGAACTGATTACACTTATAAAGACAGATCTTTTGGAGCTGTGGGAGTCAAATTATAGTAATGGGAGACTCTATGATCAGTGCCTTTTTAAAATTTATAAATATATATATATATAGCAATGTGAAAAAAAGCTGTTAGTTGAACTGGCTTCCCAGAAAAAATCCTAGCTGGACTGAATCTCTAAGTTAATACTAATATTGAAGAACTTATACAATTCTTTGTCTCCAAGGCACTAAATAAATATTATTTAAGTATTTTGTAAAAATTTGCTTGAGTAAATAAAAATCAGCTGTTGATAAAAGAAGCAGATACAAAATAAAGTATTTCATATTTGAAATTCAAATCTGATAGCTGTTATAAATAGGCTTTTGATTTTTGCCATTTGCATTGTTGTAAAGGATTGTTTCTTGACAACTTAGATAAAGAAATTAACATCTCCCATCTCTATAGCTAACCCCACAATTTCAGATAAACATGGGTGGCTATGCCACACAATTTAATAGAACAGCAATGAAAATATTAGACTGCTGTGCATAAACTAGATAAAGATAAATTATAACGCATTGCTGGAGTTGCCTGCTCATGGCACTAAAGAATGGGGGGGGGTAACAGACACTGTATAGTAGTTTGCATAATTGTTAATGCTAATTTAGAGTCTAACGAAACAAATTGAAGCACAGAATCTCCTTTTGTGCCTGGTTACTAAAGATAAAATTTAGTGTAATTTAAAAACACAAATATATATTATAAATGAGAATGTATGGATTTTTTTTCCATAACATTATAACTGAATGGAATGAAATTTCTAATGATGTCATATAAACAATTACAAGGTTCACTGTAAGAACTTTACATAAAATCTTTTAGAAGTATCCAGAAACTTGTCTCCAAACAGTTTTACCATATCCACCATACCATTGTACCGAAACAATCACTTTTTGTTAATTGATCACTATCCTTGCTTTTAAATCTCCTGGGTAAAATGGAATGAAGGCAAGATGGACTATTTTATTACTGTTAAATTTTAGTGTTCATATTGAATTGTTTAAGGAACTGGTCCAGCAAGGTAACACATCTTCATAAAAAATGAAAGGTTATGCCAAACTTCCAACGTCAATAACAAAGAAAGAACAGAAAGGGGAGCAGGAGGCAGGGAGGGAGAAAGAAAACCAAGGAAAGGAAAAAAGAAGTGGTATCATAACTGGACTATCATATTCAAAAACAGCCCATCTTACCCTGCAGTTCATCTTACCCTTGCTGTTTCAAACAAAAAAAGCTGACAGACTTGGACATGACAGCCAACTCCAGCGCCAGACTCTGCCTAGAATTCTGCAAGGAAAAAAGTAGAAAAGTACCTTTCTGATGTAGCTGCTCCTAGGCCCTGTTAGTCAGACACTTAGACACCATAACACTAACAGATTTCCCAATAAGCCCATCATCAGCTCTTTTTAATTGCTCTAATTTCTTTTAAAAAGTAACACCAGTAAAGTCAGATAAGGACTGGGAAGAAAAGAAGAGTGGAAACATTTGCCACAGTTGCCCCAATTACCACAAGTTCATACTTTACCAAGGATTGAAACCAAGCGTCACCTAGGCCCGTGAAACAGAGCCTGGTTAGGGGCTGACTGTCATGTACCCAAGGTAACGTCATGTCCAGCACTATATCCCACAGTTTCCTAGGAGCAAGGGGTGTCAGCAAGACATGCATGAGTTCCCTCTGTCATGTATCCTCCAGCACAAAGCAAAAGTTTTGTGAAGAAGCAGCACTTAATCTGAGTATGGCCCAAGCTATATTCTATTCTTTCTAATGGAAAGTAGCTGCTGTTAGGTGAGAACCTCTGTGGTTGCATAAAAGCCTATTTTTGGATGACTTTAGGCTCTTGAGAAATCTTTTTTTAAGAGAAATTATCAAAAATCAAGACTGACACTTCATTCTTAGAATGGTGCTTCTGAAAGTTCATTAAAAGATGCATTGAGTCAAAGGCAAAACTATCTAAGGCAAGGACAGAGGGTCAGCCTTATTCTGAAAATTTTTTTTTCCTTCATGGAAAACTATTGTCCTCCAAAAATGTATTTTAAAATTAATGTTTTTCCTATTTTGATTGTCAATAAATGTTTAGATGCTAGGGGCTAAAATTCCTTATTCTTGCAAAAAAAATGATGCAAAAATCTAAATCATTTTCTTTCCTTCCTCCAGAAATACTAAGAGGTACACAGCCACATAAGGAATAATACTCAGCATTCATAGTGACTCTGACAATCCTGAGAACTGTGAGCAGAAATCAGAATAACTTGTTTTATTCAGTATCCAGTTTTGGTAGCTCCTTTGAAAGCATCCATTATCTTATAAACATGTACTTAGGAATTTTGCTTGGACTATATAATTTCTTGAAATGTATATTGATAATACACATTTATCAAAATATAGCTGTATCTTTATTTCTGATTTGGAATCCTGATGCCTTTTTACCCATTGATTCATATTTTTCTGAGCATAGTATACTTTTAATTGAGAGCTTAGAGACTTTTAACTCTACAGACCTGATACATGACAGGACATTTATTACAGATACAGCAGAGCTTCGTGAACTTATTTGACAACTTAAAAAGAAGATTTATTTATAGTTGATGTACTTATAATGAGAAGTTGTAAAAACTTTTGGTCAGATGTATCCATCAAACAACTATACTACCATGCAGTAGCTCCTGCCAACATTTTCTATGAATTTTTGGTGATATGCATTGTTTTCTTTTCCAGAAAGGTCATTCCTTTTGGTGGTTTGTCAATAAAACTAACAGTCTTTCTTATTACGCTGTACTGCCCAGTGAAATTTCAGAACAAAAACCTGAATCTGTGTTATTCTGTGTCTGAAATCTGTCTGAGATTATGTGACTCTGTTCAAATCCTTATGGGAAAGCGTAATAAAATGGTGATTATTTTTATGGATCTGTATTTTTGGTATACTTCAAAAATAAAAGGAATATGGTAAAGAAAATTATGGATTTTAAATAATGTATCTCAGCTTAAGCGTTTTACTAAGACAGTGCTAGTTAAAATTTGATGTTGGTTATACTCTGAGCAACATGACTATACATCTAACATTTTTATTGTCAACAATGATATCAGTTTTTCAGTGTATGCGTTGTATATTATAGACTGCTTATTTAAATATCTAAGAATGGTCATTCTGATTTTTTAAAAAATAAAATGTGGCTGGAAAGAGTTAAATCTCCTATATTTACCATTTTATTTTACAGGCACTAACTAGAGAAAATATGTCTGTTATTGAAAGATTTTTAGATCAAAATTAAACAAATGAGAGACATCTACATTATACTCTTGCCTGACAAAGTTGTACTCTTTTTTGGGTTGTTTAAACAAAGACTTGTTAGGTAACGGACAGATTAGCTCTTTTACATATTCAGTAATGTACCTGTGTCTCTTTCGGAAATAAATTACTTAGTTATGCTGTGCTTCTAAGTTTTAAAAATTTTATCTGTCTTCAGGCTTATTCCTAAGGTGGAGTTTCGGAATGCCTGAATATACAAACATTAAAAAAACTGCTTTATGGTTACATACACAGAGGCACCCATGCAAGTGGCTTGCATCAGAGAGCTGTTAACCCCAGCAAAATGTGGGACATGGTGCCCAAGAGAAAGAGCAGACTGAATCGTATACCTTGCTGCATGAGAGCTCCAACTCCAAACCAGAAACTATTTAGTAAAGTGAAATTGTTTTCCACCACATCTGAGTCAGGGTTGCAAGGGTGTGGATTATACCACTCATAGGGACTAAACCTGTGGTAATTGACAGAAAAAAGAACAGATTTAAAATGCAGCCAGCAGAAAGTCTATCCAGTAAATCTGCTGCAAAAGAAAAAGAAAAACAAGAAGGGTTATAAAGAAAATAGTGACTGGAAGTTTTTACAGTATGACTGCATTATACTTAACAGCAATATTAAAAGATAAAACAATACTGAAGATGTATATTCTTAACTATCGCTCATAATAATAAAGTTGTCTGTAGATTGGCTCTGAAGCAATCTGTAAGCATCAAAGCATTCATTCTTCTATTAGCATCCATGGAATTGTTGGCACTTGCTACTGTTTAGGATTAGGTCCTTATAACCATTATGTCAGCATTTTGCATCTTGAAAGAAAATACAATATGTGTTGAATCACAACAATTAAACAGAAAAAATATACATTAAGGAGAAAGTGCTTTCTCAGCTAAATTTCAAATTATGAATGCAACAGAAAATAAATAATTGGGGGTAAAAGTGACATAATTAATCATCAAACAAGGGGACTAAACTACATAATTTACAGAAAAAGAGATTATAGGAAATTGAAAGAATTGCATCATTGCATCCTGTCCTGTGAGGTGCACAGTAGCATCCCTGGAAAGGCTTTCCAAAAGAAGTTGGGGACACTCACAAGCACCTTGCAGGGTCAGGTACTGAGAAAAGAAAAAAAAAAAAAAGAAAAAGAAAGACAGTGAAATTAATTTTCTCAAAAATAGGTAGAACAAAAATAGTAGAATGATGCCTAGCTGAGTCTGGCAATAGACTACAAGCAGATGGTATCAATCTATTTCAGCTCATGACTTTAACATTGCTGTGCATTGTGATGGGTTCATATCTGAATATTATTCTATCAAGTACGGCTAAAACAAGCAAACATGTCTAGGTAAATTATTCTTTGCTACAATTCCATTTAGAAACAAATGTTTGCAATTCTTTCTCTTCCTCAATGTATCTTTTAAAAGTTTCAAAATTTAATCCCAATGTGCAATATTATTCTAATCAATTAATAGATTTAATCATCATTCCTGGTCTTGGAGACACACTGTTGATAGGGACTTTTATTTTATGCTGAAATCCTGTCTTTAAGTCTTTGATATTGAATATGAGTTAATGCATGTGCATAACACATTTGAGCAAAAAAATGAAAATCACTGCAACACAGTAGAATGTAACCAATAATTAATAATATTACAGTTTAATTACTAAATCAATATTAATGTATTTTCCTAATTTCTCAAATCATTAAAGCCACTCTGTTAGAAAACCTAGAATAGGCATCCTTCATGAAAGAATTCCTTTTAATCTGCCATGTAATCAAAGCTATCTGAATAATGCCCCTATTACTTCAGAAAATGTAATTTTCTTCACAATAATATTTCAAACAGATTAAATTCAGAAAATCAAATGTTCCACTTTGTGTTCTTAATATTATGTTAAAACACCTCTTGTCTTAAAAGTCTGTACTTGACAAAGAAATGTTTCATTTGGTTCTCCAAAGTAATACTGTCATGCTGTTCAAAGAAGTTGATTGGGTTCTAATTAAACATTGTGGCCTGAATTTTTCTATTACTTTGTAGTAAAACTAGATCAGAAGTTTACCACCTCATTGAAAAGATAAGTATTTTTCACATCATTTTGTCATCAAACCAACATTCAGTGAAACTGAAGCAGATTTTTATTTTCTTTTACTGAGAGATATTTGAAGATGAAATTAGAAAATATCTTGTTCGTGCAAGGACAATGTTTGCTAGATAAAGCAAACATATTTTAGGTATTTGAAATAAATATCAAATTGCAAATGTTATTTTTAGTGGCTGCAATTTTACTGAAAATTCTAAATCATAAATTGAAAACTTTACCTTTTGTTCTGATATCTTATTATTTTGATATTGTTTTGAAGAGCAGAAAAATAGTCCGTATTTACAAAGAAAGGAAGAAACATCCTGACCCAGGAGTTGGCTTTAGAAAAAAGAAACACTGTATTCTGAGTACTAGACTCAGTCTAGGACCAAGTCATATCCAATAGTTTTAGAATTCTCTATTTTTCATTCTTCAGTCCACAACATAGGATATAAAATGTCTTATTTTTTTTTTCCAGACACTTAGGAGTGTTTAAAAATGCGTAAGAAAACATAAGAGAAAAAAGTACAGAAAATGAAATTGTCTATTATGGACAGATATTGTCCAATGTTATTTTGATGTCTATCATTACATTGTCTGATGCAAGAAACTTATACTACAGATCCTTTAATTTTTTTTTGCATGTACTACATATGCATAAAAGTTTTATGTTGTTTAACCCATTACAATAAATATTTGCAAATTACAGAGTCACAGAATAAATCCAGGTTCTCTCAGGAGGTCATATAATCCAGCACCCTGCTCAGGGATGTCAGCCACTAATTCAGAACCGGAGGTTGTCCAGTCAGGTCTCAAAAACCTCCAAAGATAATTTCACAACTTCTGTGAGCAACAGGTTCTTGTGTATCCTAGTAATTATGTTTTTCCTTTATGTCATGCTGGAACTTCCCTTGTTTCAAAGTATAAAGCACTTTTGAAAGAGCCCAACTCCATCTTTTTTTATCAGCTCCTCTTATTACAAAGTGTCTACTAGGAAAATCGCTCCTAGCTGATGCTAAAAAAAGCCCAGCTCCTCCAGCCTCTCTTAACAAGTCTTGTGCTCCAGACCAAGCAGTTTTGTGACCCTTGCTCAAGTTCATTCAAGTATTGAGGAGCCCAGAATTGCTCATAGTATTTAAATGTGGTTTAATAAATGCTATTATGGGAATAATCACTTTTCTTGATTAACTGACTGTGTTCCTACTAATGTAAATGCAGAACACTCTAGCTCAATCAAGAAGGCAAGCATAAAAGAAAAAGGAAACTTCATTACTCAAATAAGCGGACACAGTTTTGAAGACTGATCTTCATAATAGCTGATAACAGATAATCTTCCCATTTACCCATCCCTATTAGTGTTTATTCTGACGTTTCGGACACAGTCTCTTTACTTATTCTCTAACACCTTCAGGGGTTTGAAATACTCAAAAAAAAAGAGCCTTAAATGAGCTTTACAAAATCTGTGCTTCACTTTTCCTCTTCGCTGTTGACCACTGAAAAGTTAGAATTACTCTTCCAAAAGTATTGTTTGGTACAAGTAATGTTTAGAAGTCAGCAATCTCAGCAGTCCAAAAGAAAAGGGTAGAGTTGTGTCAAACATGGTTATGCTTTATGGACATTCCATTATATTAGAAATTAAAATTAGTTTGCCCAGTGAGCAGACAGAAAACCTACTTCAGAATTGCATCACTTCATTTGCAAACTATTTGAGACAGACTATAATTTATTTAAGCTCTGTGTTCATATAAAGTTTTGAATAATAGAGCCTTGATCTTACAGGCCTGCAAAGTAAAAATAATGGTGAATATTTTAAAAAAAAATTTTTTTTTAAAAGAACCTGCTCAGATAATTATCTAATCAGATATTGAATTTTTCAGTGCAGCCTCTGAGTATGTGGGAAGAACAGAGATGATCATAAACACTGTTCTACTGAGAAGGAATGCCATATTACATTTGGCATAACTACATAGAGACATGAATGAACAATGTAAATGAAGACTGACTGTACTTCATACTGTGCTATCTGATTTTGGAACCTCTCAGTGTTCTTTGTGTGTAATGCACAAAAAGGAAAACAGCTTTAGCATTCAGTATCCTATGGAAGATGGTATCGTTCAGCAATATATGCTACAGACACAGATAGCACACACACACAGTGTTGTGATGGGTTTGTCCTTGGCTGGAGGAAAACCCACACAGCCGTTCACTCCATCCCTCTGCCCCCCCACCCTGAGAATGGGTTAGAAAATTAAAGGGGTAAAGGGAAAAAAGGACTCGTGGGTTGAGATAAGAAAAATTTAATAACTAAACTACAATAATGTCGAAAATAATAGTATATAAAAATATAGGAATGGGTGATACACAGTGATAATGCCCCCCCCACACGATGACGAAGGCTCAGCCCACTCTCAGCTAATGATTCCAGAGCAGGGAGAGTCCCAAAACCGCACTCACGGAACAGAGATAACAGTCTGAGCGTCGCAGACCTAGAGCTGACTGGGGCAGGGGGGAGGCCTTGAGAGAGGGACCACCTGGAGCGAGATGACCCAGATCAAAGGAGATGCGGGAAAAAAAGGGTTAAGCTTCTGGAGGGTCCTCACCTATATACTGGGCATGACGTGTGTGTTATGGAATAGATTATTGGCCACTTTGGGTCTCAGTCCTGAACTCAAGATCAAATCCTAGGCTAGTAACTGGGGCTGTGTTCCTTCCCAGCTTCTCATATTTATGGACAGCCAGAGAAGCTGAAAGACCTTGGCAGCCACATAAACATCACTTTTTATCCACTTTCTTCTGAGCACAAATCCAAAACACAGCCTCTTGTTAGTTATTATGAAGAAAGTTAACTCTGTCTCAGCTTAACCCAGAAGTGTGCATACTACTCTAGCATTATTTCAAACCTGCCAAAATTAACCCATTTTCCTTCATTCCTTCACTTTTATTTGGGTAAGGACTATGAAGAAATGTAAAGGAAAGATGATTACCCACTTATGTACACACAGACATCTCTCTCACATTATCAGACCAAACAGTGAACAAACAGCTTTCACTGCAAAACCCTGAGCACAAAAATTTCACAAGCTGTAAGGCTTCTTTTAATGAGCACAATTTGAGAAATGAAAATTATCTTACTCCATCTTCTTCATGAACTGCTGAGCATACTGATTCAATACTGGATATTGTTGAACACAACAAAGTATCAAGGCATTCACGTGAGATACTCATAGCTCTATCAAATTACACATTCTCCCATTCACCAGAGCAAAGAGGAATGGTTCATCTAGACATGTATTTTCAGGGATTCTGTAAAGAACTACACGCTCAATCCCAATCTTACTGCATAAGAACTGACAATCAGATAAATTATAATATTTTAAAACTTTTTCGAGAATATCCAGGATATGAAATAGGTGCTTTGTTATAATGCATTACTGTATTCAGCAATAAAACCTGTCTCTTCTTCCCTTTAATAAAGCTTGCATTCTATTTTCTAAATTATGCTTTTTAGAAAAATTAAGATTTTTTTTTGGCTGCAAACCTGACTCATTACCTCACCTTATGTGATGATTGTTGGGCTGTGAACAGAGCTCGTTATTGCCAACAACCCTGCCCTTGTGAGGGCAGTAATTGCCCTGCCTGTACTGTGGTCATCTTCCACATCACCTTCCCTCGTGGAGCCACTCTGCTTTTGCTGCTCCCTGACAAGAACTAGTCAATCAACAGTTCTTTCATAGTCAATTGTAATTAACAATTATTATATGCTAGAAATAAGAGTCAAAGATATACATACAACCTCATTTTTGCAGCACTAGTCAAGTTCTTGTTGCTTAATTTATTAAATATACTGATTTCAGTCCTTAAATAATTTTTTAATGTCCAAAACATTAGTCCATCCATTTCTTGAACAGAAGAAAAGTGGATAGAGTGAAATACTAAAAGACAGTCAAGACTCAGAAGAAAATTTGTTTAAATGTACTATCTTCTAATGCATGTGAACTTCACATTGATCATAGATTTCTCCCACAGTCAATGTATCCTGACTTCTGCCAAATATAGTGAAGTCTTTAAAAACAAATATTCTTGGACTAAACAGTTCTTAGATATGTCAAGTAATGTGCAGTAGGGGACATGTCCAAAGAGTTGCTCCATGGTTAGTTGATTGTATGAGACTAGTCATCATCTGAATGTCTTTCAATGGCTTGAAGTTCAAAAGAGCCTGTACACAAATACAGACCATTATTTTCTGTACAGAATTGATTCCCTTCATCACTTCTTTCACTTCTGCTAAATCTCATATACATCTCTCCCTCTTCTCTTTCTGCTGCCTCTCCAGCTACTTCTGGAATATTTGCTGAAGCTTAAGAAATGTTATGTACAAATGAAACAGTGATACTGTCAAGATATGCATGAAATGAACCTAAGTAACCATGCAATCTTCTCAGTATGACCCTCTTCAGCTCCCACCCTCCCCCACTATTTGCTGTGCTCACTTGTTCTGTCTAAAATTAGACTTGTATGCTTCTCCAGGCAGAAACCATGTCTTATTTGCTTTCTGAAGTCTGTAGCATATTTTAAACTGTGCGATTGAAAAGTCTTTCTCAATCCATGACATTTTATAAGTTTCCAAAGAAATTTTAATCTATATGAGAAAATACAATCTTCCAAATTGAGAGCAACAAACTGTTGTGTTTGTTGGAATGTACTTGAGAGAAGTACTGATGTAGACTTGTTTATGCTTTTAACTCTTCTGTGGACATCTCCTGCTGACAGTCATAAATAAAATACTTCAATAAATTAATTAAATCTCTGTCCCATCCTTGGTATTTACCAGGGAATGGAAAAAGTACAAATTCAAGTACTTCTTTTTTTTCAGTTAGTAACTGACATAAACAGGAAAAAAACTTTTACTTACTTTCAAGAGGCACCTGTTTCTCCTTCTACTGTCTTTTCTTATTTTGAATAGAGATTATATTAGGAATATGAATGCTTCAGAAAAAAACATCACATTTTCTAGAAAGTCCATGGGACCTGATGAGATACATCCGTGGGTCCTGAGGAACTGGCAGATTAAGTTGCCAAACCGCTATCCATCATATTTGAGAAGTTGTGGTACTTTGGTGAAGTTTCCGCTGACTGGAAAAAGGGAAACATAACTCTTATTTTTAAAAAGGGAAATAAGGAAGACCCAGGAAACTACAGGCCGGTCAGTCTCACCTCTGTGCCTGGCAAGATCATGGAATAAATCCTCTTGGAATCTATACTAAGGCACATGGAAAACAAGCAGGTGATTGGTGACAAACAACACGGCTTTACCAAGGGAAAATTGTGCCTGATGAATTTGGTGGCCTTCCACGACAGGGCCACAGTGCTGGTGGATAAAGGAAGGGCAACTGACATCATCTACCTGGACTTGTGAAAAGCCTTTGACACTGTCCCACATGATGTCCTAGTCTCTAAGTTGGAGGTGCATGGATTTGATAGAAGGACCACTTGCTGGATAAG
>VZTO01003341.1:0-17616 GCA_013400615.1 Syrrhaptes paradoxus | reverse complement strand
TTTGACGCGTTATCAACCTTCTCAGCACAAATCCAAAATATAGCTTTTTACTAGCTACAATGAAGAAAGTTAACTCTGTCCCAGCCAAAACGAGGACAAAAGCTCAAACTGAATAAAATGAATGTGTTCTATAGCCTGTCTGTGGACATCACAGGTCGGCAGGACATGCTCCAGAGAAAGAGAAGAAATCCAAGATTAAGTGGTTATGTGGTAGATAACATCAGATATAGTTTTCTATTTACAATAATTAACTTCTTAAGTGAAAACCTGTATGTATGTGTATCTTCTGAAGGGATCTTTTTTTTTTAGCTCGTTTGATGAAGGTATTATTATCAGAGCATTAGAAATCCAACTACTTTTACTTTTTCTGTAAGACAGTTGTAGCCTTGGACTCAATACTATTGTGTCACCACAAGTTCTAAGGCCAGCCATGCATTTTGTGAAGGATGCAATGTATGCAGATAGTAATGCAATTTAATTGCTCCACCTCAGTTTAGAATGCAACTAATTCTTTTTAGAATTAAGAAATAATTCTTACAATGCCTTTAACAGACATGGTAAAAAGCACTCAATTTACTATTCACAGTATTGTTTCTTCATCCATATGATGATAAGTGTGAATGAAGAAATTGTTCTGGAGCACAGGACTACCAGGAGTGAAACATTGCTATGTTGAAATAATAAGAAGGAATTCCGTAATTTGGTACATACTAACTATTTGAACTGAACTTGACTTCTAAAGCTTTTAAGGATTGGACCTATATCAAGCCAAAATTGTTTATAAATCTCTGCTAAATATCTAAGGCTGTGGACTTTATCCAATGCCCCATGAAATCATTAGGACCATCTTGAATCCTTTACTTGTCCGATAGCAGCTGTATCTATGAAAAGATAGATCTCTGACTGGTTCCAATGCATGTACACCACGAAAAAGCAGCAAGTATTTGAGAGTCAGCAGGTAGATTGCTTCTGTTGTTTAAATCACTTTGCATAATTTCACAAGAGCACACAACTAGACCAGAATTTTAGAGTAAATTAGGGGACTAAAAATAAAGAACAAGATTCCAACAAAGCTTCAAAAATACATGGATGCTTTGAAAATCCTAACAGGCACTAACTTTTGACACTCTCATGTATGAAAATATCTGCACAGATCTGACTTTCCTCCATAGCAATTTGTCTCTAGATAATATTGTTATCATTACATTACCTACCCTTCTGCTAGTGCTTTTGTGTAAATCTAACTGTTTCAACATAACACTTCATTCAGTCTGATAGCATACATACTTTTGAACTGGAGAGTGAGAAAGAAGAGGCAGGAAAAAAAAATCTTAAATCAGCAAAATAAAACAGCTGCTCCTAGGGCTATACATTGGAAACTTTATTACCTCTGTAGATTTTGAACAGGAGTTCAGGAAATTACATGTGATAGTTGAGGGTGAAAGGATGCAGTACTGCACAAGCATGACCTAAAGAAATACTCAAATAAATAAAATATTATTAGATCACAGATTATAGAGATACTGAGTTTCAGGCTGAGCTCTTCGACAGCTATTTCAGTTTGCAAGAACTGAAAAATATCTAAATGGAGATGGCCTTCTTACTAGAAAGGAAAAAAAAAAAGTTGAGTAGCTTTTAAAAAAACAGAAATATTTTTGTAGTCCTCTGTAAATCCTAGCTCTGTAGGCCAAAATAAACAGCTTATGAAGCATAAGTAATTCCAAGCAGTTAATTAAAAGTAAAACTAGGTGAAAAAAACCTGTTAATAAATAGCTTTGTATATACGAGATTATTCCAACTGAATTTTACTTTCAGAACATCAATTTAGCCAGTGCTGTGATTCAATAAACCAGTGTGCCAGAGCATTAGCTTGAACTGTGCAAGAAGTTGAATATCAAATCCATATTATAATCAGGGGATTCAAATGATAGATTGTTTCTGGATCCCAGTTTCTTCAGTCAAGAATATTTTGCAGAAGATGAGAATCTGTACTTTGAGAGATAAATTTGATAGAGATAATAATTCATGTGTATTTAATCTGATCTCTGTGCATTACAAGACTTTACTGCTGCATCAAGACCAGCCTTTGTAAGAAAACAATCCACTGTACTGAAAAGCATCTCAGCCACTGTGGAATTATATGAAATTTCACATACAGAAATGCCAGTTAAGGGTGTGGAAACTGTAGACATTGTGAGACTCCAAATGTAATATAATGCTACTACAGAAAGAGAAGTTCAACAGCAATTGTTATCCAAGGACCACATTGTTTATACTACCAACTAGCACCAAACAATCCTGATCCAGAAAGCATATTTATATGGAAGTTCTATACTGATGAGTTACCCAAGCTAGTTTCTGAGCTTTGAGAGGGGTGAGAGCAGTCTAACCAAGGACTGTTGAGGAGCTCACTGTACACTCATGTCCAGAAGCAAGTTGAAAGTCCACTGTAAGCATGCTCTCTGCCTCTTCCCCTAGAGTCTGTGAAGGTGCACAAAGGAAAAGCAGCTGAAAGAAACCTGATGGGAACTCTCTTGAGCCACCTAATCGAAGTTCAAACACAATAACTGTTCAAACCCAGTAACTATTCAAACAATAAAAAGTTGGTCTGATAGAACCTTCAGAGTGGTAGTCTCCACAAAGCATTCTAAGATAAGGTAAGAGTATGCTCACAACCTCTGTGTGAGAGGTTAACTAGATATTTCAATGCAAATTTTCTTTAAAGACTTTTAGTCCTCCTGGTACACCTTCAGGAAGTACTGTGCCCAAATTATCATGAACAGCTATATAGCTGGGTCTAAGAAACTGGACTTGATGTGTGCATGAAAGTATACCTTGCCTTTATGGCAACTTTCCAGAGCAGGGAATCGTGAGTAATCCTCCAGACATAAGACTCCACATTATCCTAGATTATGAAAGTTAGAAATTGGCTTAGGCTTTAAATCACTTATGCTAAAATTCCTGCCCTGCAGTTTTGGATATAATTAGTGATACTTATGTATCAGTTCTTCGTCATAGGCTTTTAGCAAGGGAAACATCTAATACATTTTGTGGTAGAAGTGCAAAAAAAGAAAACATCCCTGGCTGTGTTACTTAGAATTCTTGTTGAATGCTTGAACTAAATGAAAATCTTACTGAATGCATTTCTGAATTTTTTCTGCAGAGCGATCACTCAGAAGGTTAAGCACACAATATGTTTGGAAGAATTATGGGGGAAAAAAGGCACTAGACAGATACAGTGTTCGTCAGTGCTGTCGTCTTCTTTTCCCCTACACATATACAGCTGTCATCACTTTAAAACTGCTGAAAAAGGAGGCCTCACCATCCCACCCATGTCTGGGCTCTGCTTCTACCTCCTACCTTGTGCTAGCACCAGCACATGCACTTCCCTGCAGTGAGCCATGCTGGGAAATTAAGGGGGCAGGAATTACTTCTCTGGGTTAGTCTTCAGCTGGAGTTGTTAGTTGATCTGCTAACAATGCCATCACACATGCTGGCACTAACAAAGGAGGCAGAAATCTGTAACCAGGAACAAAGTGGATAACGAGATCACCCTCTCTAACTTCACCTGGAGTCAGTAGGATTTGGGTCTTTAGCTAAGAACTCCCAGTGTCACTGTCCAGGAGCTGTCTGGAGATCTCAGAGGTCCTCCCATCAGAAATTAGAAGACAGTAAATATTCCAGCATTTTTCAGTGGCAGGCAAAAATATAGAACCATAGAATGCTTTTCATTATGTTTAGCTCCACATTTCAGAAACATGCGAAGAGCTTACTGAATCACACCCAGAAGCCATCTCTCTCCAAGTTACATGACTTTTACTGGGCCAAGATTCCACGTTCCTGCTGCTTAAAATTTATAACCAAATCCCTTGATTTGTCATATTTCGATGAGTAGAAGAATTTTCTAGTCTCACCACTATCTTCTCTGCTTTCTCAGGTCCTATATATCCTATATCCATGTACAGCTCTATATCTTGTGTCTGGTGACAGTTACGTGGGGAAAAGCTACAAATCCTACCATGACTTCTAAAATACAGAACTGCTTGAAATCTGTGTGGTGTCTACAGGCATCTAACTTATTCTCAGTTGGGGTAGGGAAGCTATGAGTTTCACTCCATCCATTTCTGCAGAGGTTTGTGCTCAGAGTAGTCTGCAGGATTCACTCTCTCTGTGTCCATTAAACTCCTCTACTCATTTCTTGTCATGTTTTTGGAAGTTTGTGCAAGGACAAGCATCAACCTGGTCCCAGACTCCTCCTTTTTGTTCAAATGTAAGCTCATTTTCAAATGGATCTGTGGTTATTTCTCTGCCAAAACAAGAACAGCAACAATAAACTATTTGGGTAAAATAATTTGTGGCACTACTGAAAAGGTATCTAACAGTTCTAACCTCCTTTTGGCTTTGACAATAAGCAAAATTAATAATCATGATGCAAGATTTGGCTGGGCTGTGCCTCTAATTTTAATATAGCAAAGTGGCAGCATTTGCCCATATGGAGCATAAGAGAAGCCAGTACATAAAACATAATTTCTGCACCATCTCTGCTTCTAATCAAAAAAAACATCACTTCTCCATTCCTACATCATGACAAAAGCTTAAGTAGACAGAGAAGGTGGCCCTGCACATGGCAGGAAGGTTGGAACTAGATGATCTTTAAGGTCCCTTCCAACCCAAGCCATTCAATGAATCTAAGATAACACTCAAAACGCATTTAAAATGTATCCAGGTAATTTGTAGGAAAGTAAAAATGGCAATCAAGTGGTTTGTGCAAACACCTGATCAAATACATTTACAACAGAGTAATGAATTAGATGAACAGCATGGTCACACTGAAAGAATTGGCTTAATGCAAACCAGGTAAAGCTTTGTCTCATAAAACACAAATTTCAAGGTGTGCCATCTTGGCTGCCTGCGTGTCCTACTGACTCATTCCTTTCATTAGCTTCAGTATCAGTTTTCTTAGAGCAGTGGTGCTGTACTATTATGCATCCAGTTGAAATTCATCCTCAAATCATGACCTACACCACACCTAAAACATAGCCTTGAGTGCCTCTGTCACCTCTCAGAAGCACAGTCGTGTCCCCTCCCCTCGCTTTTCATACTGCTGGGAGAAGTCAGCAACAATTTCTAGTGGGTGCTGGAAGAACTTCCCAGTCAACTAGTTTGGCTGGCTAGCACAGAGGAAGCAGGCTAATCTTTGTGCCTCCTGCCCCCTTCTTGATTCTGTCAGCAACATCTCTAAAACAGTCCTTTACTTTAAAAAAAATCTTTACATTTAGATGTGGCAAGGAAAGGAAAGGGTTTTTTTTCATACTGTCCTGAATATACTAATGCTAGTCACAACCTAGCCATGAAAGAACGAATTACAGTAACAGATGTCCATATATCACTAAGGTGACTTCCCTCCCTATTTTTACTTTTTATCAAAAATGGTGAGTCTGAAAAGTCAAAACAAAATAAAAAAAAAAAACCCTGCAGCATCTGTCTCAGCAGAGTTCAAGCTGGCTGACAGTTCCTTACACTGAGAAGCTGAGAATGATGATATAATTAAAATTTCATGAACAAGACAAAAATCTATTTTGTTTGGGAGAACTGTTATGAAAGTATACTGAGAAAAACTGAATATGGTAATTTTAGTTTCTCTGGCCCTGAATTTAATGATTAAACTTAAGAACAAAATTATTGTTAGCAACACCTCATAACTTAATTAATTATGAGTGTCATCTCTGCTAGGCACAGAAGCAGGTCTTAACCATTCCAAGAGAACGTGTGGCTATTGGCACAACACCACTCTCTGAGTTCTCATTTGTTTGATGACTGAGGATTAATTCTTCCTGTCCTTATCACAGAATTTAAACTTGACCCAATTAATTTTCAGCCTACAAAGGAACAAGCAGGAAAAAGTGAATTATCATTCTCAAGACAAAGGAAAAAGGCAGTAACAACACAGTCAGAGGCATCGTACTGGCACCTCTGTTACTTTCCTTTTTGTATTTTTTCATATAACATGCATTGCTTTTTACTGAATTTCAGTCAACTCCACGGGAGACAACACCATCCGTCTTATTTCATCTTTTAACAAGGACTTGATGAGGTGACACAGGACTGATTCTTAAAAACACATTACCTGTTATGTGAGGCATTGTGTGACAGGGAGAACTATCTTCATGACAGGCACCTGACAGCAGATTTGTTGATTTCATGGTCACTTCATTTAAAGTAACAACAGGGTGAAATATGCCATCTGATAATCTGTTTGAATGTTGACTGTGAAAAGCACTTAACATTTCTGCCAGCTACTACTACTACCACAGAATCTGTTCTTCAATATGTGCAGTTTTACCAGCCTCTTTAACAATTATAAGTCAGAAACTCTTATCATAGATTAAAAGAGAGGGAAGAAGAGGAAGAAGAAAAAAAAGAACTTTAAAAAAGTCAGCTTAGAAGTCTGACATTACATTATGAAAATAAGAAGATTCAAAATTTAGGGCATGTCACACAGTGAGACTATTGTCTGCAAGACAACTGGCTGTTTGGTGTTTGAGGACAACTGCTGGACCTGCATTGCATAGGTGATTTTAGGATAGATATGTAACCTTTCTTGGTCAGTTTTCTTCCATGTGAAATTTTAATCCAGATACTTAAGATCAAACATCTCCCTGCTTAATTTCCACTAACAGGTAGCAGTAGCAAAATGATAAGAGAGGGATGACTCATTTCAGGAAAGGATTACACTGAATTTTGCCATTACGACTCAGGATGAAATTTTAGTTAAGAAGCTGGTATTATACATGTGCAAACCTATGTATTAGCATGACAGGAATTCAAAAGATTAAAATATTAAACGTTCATTAGTTCTTTAGATGCAGAGCTTGTAATGCTTGTAACTCAAGAAAACTGAATAACAAAAAATGTATTATCCACTTTCTGATGGCTGAATGAGCAAAACTCCTCTTTGTTTTCAAACAAGTTTGGGAGAGGCACACACACCTCTAGACTGATGTGGCAGCATTGCAAGTTAGGTCAAAATCTGTCCTTAAACAGAGCCATTGTCATATAAAAGGGCATGCCATGCACAAATTATAAACCTGTAATTCAAGTAGGGCTAAGTGAGACAACTTCTAACAAATCAGTGCTGTACCCCTATCATAATTAACACATACTCACACATTGAGCTATCTTGTTGATCTATTCTAACCTCCATGAAATCTGATGAAGGAATACCTTGAATCGATATGATTTAAGCATTTTAAAACCACATTAAATATGAACCAGAAGCAGGCTGGTTAAAATTTACACTTTCTCTGAAAGATTTTTGACACATTCAGTGCTTGTGAAAGCTGAGGGGATGACGGCCCTAGTCAAATACAGTTGAGTGAGCAGACTGCAAGCATCCCACATTCCACCTCCAGTGCAGTTCAACCGTGACGTGGAGGGACCTGCCTTCTCTTTTACTTCCCTCCCCACACACACTTTTATTTACTGTCTCGTAAATAGTTTATTAATTAATTCCTGTTGCTGCTTATTGGGTTGGGTTTTTTTTTTTAGTACTCTTAATATTTTGCTACAGAGTTTAACTTAAATTCACCTAATCTTACTATTTAGAAATAAAAATTCTGACAAGTTGACAGATAGCAACTATAGACTGTAGCAAGCATCTTATTCTTAATCTATGAAGTTGTTATCAGAATCATTTTAAGTGGATTTGTTTATGTTTAAATCTTCTTTACTCAGGAAATAACCTCAGGGGTTCACGTTCCTATCTCCTGGGATTGCATCAATGGCAGCAGAAGCATGTATCTGAGAACTTCAGCGTGGACTATGAATATTGTTTTTCTAATCAGAGCATTCTGCATGTTCTTTTACGGCACTGCTGACTCCAGTGTCTCCAGCTAAACTTCAGCTACATTAGAAATAACAACCTACAGTTGTTTTGTTAAAATAGCTACTGTCAACTTGAAAGCTATTCAATTAAAAACAAAACAAAAAGCAAAACAAAAACAAACAAAAAAGCACTGTCAGGTGCTAAATCAACCCCTGAGCCCTACTTGCCAATTTCTGTGTTTCTAAAACCATATGCTCCTATGTTAAGAATGGCTTCTCTCTTTCCTGTCTCTGTGCAAAAGCCTCACAGAAACAAACAAAAAGTGAGGCACAGTGAAAGCTATCTGAGCAGAAATAGCTTTCAAAAGTGCCTAGGAGAAAAGTAAAGAAACCAGGGAGATAACATAAAGGGAAAAAAAAAATGCTTATTTCTTAATCTATCTCACTTAGAGTTCTCTCTGGAATGACATAAAACTCCACTGGAGAAAAAAGCATTTATGAGGAAAAATCCAGTTCAGAGGTCTACTGTGGCCCTTTAAAAAGACATCAGCTTCAAAGCACGGAAAAAAACTCCCGGTGGTCTAAATCTTGGGGTACGTTGTGGCTGCTTTGAGTTGCATCACACATATTCTGGGCACGAAGCCAGAGCCACTGGCCAAGTGAGGTCACCCACGTGCACGGGGATCTTCCGGTGGCACCGAGCCAGCCTCTGCTGCTCCTGTCATACCACCCCCTTCCTCAGCCTCCTTTGAGGAAACCTGGACAGGTCTGCCCTAAACCAGCCCAAATTCTCGCTTGATGCAACACTGGGCAGTTTCAAGAGCCACGGCAGCATGCACACGTCCCACCCCCAGAACTGTGCTGTTTCTCAGCTGCTGTGGAAATTCTAGACTAAATTAACCCGACTGACCAAACTGGAATTGCAGTCCTTGTTGAACTCAGTGGGAAAACCGGCAAATATGTTTACAGCCTTGTTAAGTATAAAGCCATTAAAAGTCATATACCCAATAGGCTTCACAACGACAAGGTAAACGATGAAATGCTGTAAGGTCCCTGCATTACCTTCCCTCGTGTTAAACTCTTAGTATGAATTCTCCTTCTATCAGGAGGAACAACATTTGGCTTTATATTACCAAGCTGTAGAATTCCTCACTTTCATCTCTCTGCCATCTGCAGGATATTGAAAATGAAATGAAAACAGAAAAGGAGGATTTTTAACATGAGGGGAACACCTGATGTATGAAGTTATTCAAGCCCCAGGAATGTGTGGTATTGCACATTCTCACTGTCACAGCCTTTGTTGAAAAGGATTTCCCTGACCTTTTCTCTAACCAGCAAACAAATAAGCCCTATCTCTCAGCAGGAGAAAGCCACTGCTCCATTAGATCATTAAACAGTTCTATTCAGACTACCCCAGTCTCCTGTCCTTGGCCCTGAAGAAAGAGCTGGCACTGGTCCAATCAGCCAGATAGAAGGAAGGCAAATGTGCTTTTGTACGGTACAGCTTGAAATGTCACAGCAGGATGAAAGTCGCGGAACAGACAGCAGTGAGGAAAAGATGTGGTGCTACATGAGGGGTAGTGTTCCAACAAGGAAAGGCTGGTGTTTCAGTCTGCCAAACAACGTAATGACTCATCCAGGCAGAAAAATATTACCACCATGGGAATATTTGGAATGTCTCAGTCTGAGAGTAATTAGGGACTAAACTACACCGGCATGCTTCAGTGATGAAATGAGAAAATAAGCAATACCTCTGTCAAGTTCTGATTGGAGAGTATTAAATGAATACGGGCTTCTATCATATCTGACCACAAACTAGTAACTTGCAGCAGATTGTCAGAATGGAGAAATATTTCCACTTTCTCATAAAATACGACAGCACAAAAAAAAAAAAACCTGGTGAAGTGAAAAATGTTACAGTTGGCAGTAAGAGTTTTAAGGAAAATCATTACCATGATTATATAATTTAATCCTTGTAACAGGCATTTGCACACAGTGTTTTCAACCTCTAATTACTCTGTCTGCAATGGAATAAAGAAGGGTAAGAAGAGGATGGGCAAAAGCAGCAAATGCTGACAGTTTCATTTTATTAATAACTACTGTATACAAATTACTAAATGAAAAGCACAAATGTTTAATGGATATAGGTAATGGAATTATTGTGCTACTTATCAGTTGTAAAAATGTAAATACTTTGGCAAGAAGGACAAGTGTTAATTTTTATTCTTTTGTATTTCCAACTTCTGCAAAATTTGTATTCATTAAGCAATGCAAAGGGCCTTTTTTCTTTATAATTGTAAAGTGACATTATAATTAAATTGTATAACCTCAGCAGCATCTGCAATTTAAAGGATCACTTACAAGCTGGCTGGACAAAGTGCACCACATTAAGCCACAAAACTGAGTTACTCATCAATAACCCTTCATTCCAGTAGCTGGGTCAGAACCTCAGCAACACAAAAAAAAAGTAGATTATTCAGAGTAAAAAGGTTTACAAGGTCAGAAGCAAAGCCATTTGCAAGATCAAAATTTCCAGGATTCTTTAAGACTGCATACACCAAAACCTCCCACGACACCTGTTTGACTCCTTTCAGCAGGATGGACACTTGTAGTTCAGCTGAACTAAATGTAGATCCCCAAATTAGAAGGAAGGGCAAACACAAATTACTTCTCTGCACAACATGAACAACCCCCATTAGACTGGCTTAATACACTCTAATAGATGTATAGCTTAATACAATATTCAGCTATTGACATAAACATAAATAAAAATTTCAAAGAAAATAACCTACTTTAGTAAAACTACCTGTGCAATAAAAATTAATGAACTCCAAACGATTCTGCACATCTCCACCAAATTGCATTTTCAGGCTCACATCTTCAGGACATGCTGGGTGGTTTGATGCATTCCCACAATTCATCTTCCTGCTAAGCCAATTTTAATTTAAATGCAATTAAAGGCTCAAAATGAACATTATGTATTAGATAAAGTCTTGAATCTGCAGACTATCGTAAATATGATTTTCAGAAAAATTAATTACAAGCCATTAGGGTACAAGTCATCTTACTGCAAATGTTGAGTTAAACTGCAGAATCAGTTTGTTCCTTCCATTAAATGTTAAATACTGATTTTAAGCTTTGCTCCAAGTTAATAGCAGAAGGTCAGCATAAAAGAAAAGAAATGTTTCTGAAATAGTCCTCAGAGAATCTGGAGACTTATCAATCCACATTAATTGAAAAAAAATTATTCTTGCTAAATGCTTTGAAACAATGAGCTTTTTCATCTACTTTTGGTCAACTTAAAATAATAATAATGAAACTCTTCACATTCTCCTTGTGCTCTGAATATAACACAGATCTCTGCAGAAGACAGAGTTGGTACATAGCTGCTTCAAACAAAAACAAAAATATGTTGTGTGGTGTTTCTAGCCAGTAGTTGGTAGACACCCACAAACCACACCAGAGACACCTGGATAAGGCACACTTTAGACCTGACAGAGGAAACTTCAAGAAAGGCAACTAAGAGCTTTTTTTGGTTGTCACTTGCTGTGAGGTGGAGCCTGAGGATTCACTACAATCCCAGCACTCAAGCAGCAGCTGTGGAAAACTATAATTTCTAACTTTGAGATATACCAAAGTTATGTCAACTTTTTAGATGTTCCTGAAAAAGACTCACAAATGTGCCTGTAACTCCTGGCAACCATGATACAGAATTTATGCAGTCTAACTTGTTCTATACATTTAAATAACAAGTTCTATACATCTAAATACCTAGAGATGTATAGAACACATAAGCATTTCAAAATTGAAGGAAACACAAATTGTATATTATATATATTGTATATTGCAAAAAGTGCATTTAGCACTGTACAGAGACAAAGATACGAGCATAACACTCAGAACTAAAAGCAGATTTCCCAAATTCACAACTTCGGAATCTCACGGCTAGCTGTGTTCTTTAACGCCATCCCATAGCTACTAAATTCTTCTTGCCAATATTGCCCACAATAGATTCAAAGGAAAACTGTGCTTAAGTCCCATCTCCCAAACTGACATATTTTATACACAATATGTCAAAACTATGCATTTTTCATTAACTTCTGTTCTATCATTAAACAGAAAAGCAACGACACGGTTGGTGAAATTCAGCCATTAATCTCATAATAATTGCTTATAAATGTTCATGCTACACTGAAGAGCTGAACGCATTGCAAGCAGTTGAGAGGGTCAAGGTAACTTTAAAAAATAAATCTTTATTAAATCACAGCTTTCTTTTCTGACATTATTCAATTTAGGCATGAATGCTGAAACTCACACCTTCATCTTCTGCACACTTGATTCAACTCAGTTTTATGTGCTTGAACATCAAATGTTTCAATATCCACCTCTATATCCAGGCCCTCCTCCAGCTGCTAACTACTCCAGCCCTCCAGAGGACTACGTGTGTTTGCTTCAATCCATTTATTGTCTTTTGCTTGCCTACCTCTATCCCTAGACACTAACGTACTCACTTCTGGACACTAGTAGATAACCTCTGTGCAGTGAGTTTAATGAAATATCTGGACATCAAGCTGGATGAATATTATTTTGGCAATTGAACTTCATAATTTAAGGGCATTAGTATGAGATTCTCTAATTTTCAAGGAAAGTGGAAAGCTGTTACTTTTTGCAGATATTACTAAAATGCTTTGTCTGCTCTTGGATCCTTAAACAGTTATACTCTGAAGAAAGCAAAACTTGTATGAAATAGAACTTATGATATGCCTTGACAGTTCCAAAAATTAGAGCAATGATTAAGTTTAATGAACACAGAAGACAAATATTTCCCCAATGAATTTGATGCACAGTTCTACTTTTCACTGGCAAACAGTTTTTCTACAGCTGGTGAGGTGTGATATAGTTGCAGACACCCAACAGGATCCTTTTCATGATGTGGGTTTCTGACAGCAACATTAAGAACAGAGAGACACACTTCAAAATGACACCCACTACAGCTGGAAAAATCATAAAAGCTCTTACTTCAAGCCACCACACTGTGGCATTGCTCCATGAAGCAAAGAAATGAGCCCCAACCTTTATTCATAAAGTTGCCACACACCATGCACCTAGCACCAGTCTCTAGAATAACTGGGAAAACTCTCAAAATGTTATTTCTGATAGGATATATTGCAATTTTCATATGTTTATCTCCTGAATCCCTAATTAGTGTTCAGAGATTTATTCCTGAATCTTTTATCACACATAACTTCAAAAACAACAGATTCAGAAGGCCAGAGTCCACTAGCATTATTGGGGTTTTTTCCATTGACTGCAATATATTAAGCAACAACTTGTTAGTAAAGCCAACCTGAGAATAATTAGTCTGAATACATCATCTAAAATACGGAACAGATCTGCACCACACACTCCTCTTTACCCTTTCAATCGTCCAGTATATTCCTGTGTGTTAGAAAAGACCAGGTTAAAAATAAAAGGTTTATAAGGTCACAGGCAAAACTGCTTACAAGATCCAAATTCCCAGGGTTCCTTAAGACTGCATGTGTTGAAACCTGCAATAACACATTTAGCTTTCTTCAGCAGGACAGACATTTGGATGAACTAACTGCAATTCCCGAAGTTAAAAGGAAGGGCAAACACAAATTACCTTTCTGCACAACTCCAACAACCCTCACTGGGCTAGGTTAACAAATGCTAATGGCACTCTGTCTGGGGACAGGAGCTAGTCCTTTTCACTGCAAGGCTTGTAACTCAAAGTCTAGAAACGTGGTATCTATCACTGATGATAGAATACACTGCAAGGCAAGAACAAAGGGAAAAGAGAGAGAAGGAGATAACTGCATTTACCAGCAGTTAGATGCCTCTAACTCTGCAAGATGAATGCATAGCAATGCTATGGAGGAAGTAAGAGACCACTCCAAATCTAGTACAGTGAATAAAATAGAGATACAATGAGCTGTTGTTCAGATTTTCAAACACAATCCTCTTTCACTATCTCAAGCTTACTGTTGTTTGCCATTAGATTTTTCATTTCCAAATAACTCAGCAACTAAACAGGTGGAAAAAGTCAAACTCTGCCAAGCTTGGCTGCCCAGGAAGCTGTTGAAACCATGAGGTTCCCATTCAGAACAAGGTATTTGTGACAGAATGAGCTCACTCTGAATAGCTGTGTGTTCAGCGTTGTGCATGTTAATGAATGCTTTGTTCATTGTTATAGAATGTTATTCAGGGTTTCACGCAAATGCTAATAAAGGTATTTTTACATTTTTTTCCACTGCAAATTTAAAGCAAAAGTTACTTTAATATTTGCCTCATCCTGGCCACTGCTTCTTACCGGATCTTAGGAAAGCAGTCCAAGACCAATTCTCTGGCCATGCCTAAATCTCAATTTGTTTGCTGGTTTCAGTATATTAATCAGTTTCCACTTCCACTGTACTCTGAATTAAAAACTCAACCCTTTTTAATTCAGACTCCTGTCAAATTCCAGCCCTCCACTGCAGTTTAATCTGCCATTAGAACCATCTGAGTTTTCAGCAGTTCTCACAAATATAAATTATCTTCCTTCCCCCTAAACTTCACCATCCTTACTTTTTTTTTGAAAAGCTGAGAAACATAATCTTAGATACTATTAACTTTGCTTAATATAGAATCTTTCTTAAAAACTTACCTTAAGCTTAATAAGTTTGTGTTTATACATAAACACTACACACACACACACTGAAAATAAGCCTACCTTTCTAAAAGGCCAATATGTTCTCCAAAAACACCCTGCTGCTCATGAAATTCCATAGTTCAGAGATTAGATATGACTTTGAAGTTTCCTAACTCTGACTACAAGCAGCAGGACCTCACTTCCAAATCAGTGAGAATTTTCTCACCAGAATAACAGTATTTTAACCTTTGCCTAAGATTTGAGCAAACTATATATATATATATATACACACACACACACTGTATGCTTAAATAAAAGTATTTCAGAGGCAGTTCTGCCAAAATAATGAATGGGTTTAAAGCAGTTGTATCTTTACCGGATATCAAGAACTAGAGTTAGTTGCAATAGTTTCTTAAAATTTCGCACAGTACACGAGTGTAAGTTTAAGGTTCACTAAAATAATGAGTGAAATTTGAAAATGTTAAAAGATGTAAAATATGTTTAGTTATACTGATGCATATGCTTTATGTGGAATTCTGTGGGGCTGCTTTTTTAATCTATAAAAATATTTGGGTTTTGTCTTTTGTGAGCATCTGTATGAAGCTATTTCAGTAGGTTCATAAAACTAAATAAAAAAAAAAGTTAGTTTATCCCAAGGTGTTGGAACTAAATATAAAGTCTCAAAACATTAAAAAAATGTTAACCATTCAGTAGGTGTAAGTTGGGGTCCACAAAGGCACCTGCTGCTTAGCTCATACATCTGCCCAACTGCATTTAAAATTAAGACCTTTCTGAACATCCTCCGAAGCCACTCAGCTGTGTCAGGGCTATTCTGGGATGTTTTACAGGATTATTTTCCTTTCAGCAGGGGACTGTTGGTATAATTCCCACACACATGTATGTTGGCCTGCTCACAAGACAGCTTAAAAATGCTATTTCATAATGGGACAAGCTGAATTAACAAGCAGAAAAAGATGAAGACAACATTTTCTGCTGACCTCTGTTTTGTTGCTAGGATTCCAGACAGCTTCTGTTTAACAAACAGGTTAAATAATGTGACTAATTTTTATTTGATTAAAATTTGTAATACTTCTACACCAGAAAGGTCTCATTCACCTTTTAAAACAGAATATACTTCTGGTTTTAAAATGCATGCATTATACTTCCCTACTTGTCCTACATAAAGCTTTGGTGTTGTGGACCTAGCCTACTTCCTTTCAGGAACAGTGGAACTCGGTAACTCTTCTTTATCGTTAAGTGAAAAGAATTTCCATTTGGGGGATGCTGATACACAGGTAGAGACCACTATTTCCCTTTCCCAACACTGTAAATATCCCATGGAGCTTTCAGAGGAATATCTAGGAAAAATATAAGTGACAATAGTATCCAACAGAGATTAACACTCAAGAGAAGCAATTCTGTATGGGAGCAGAAAATATAACACATTGCTGATGTTAGTAACAACTATGGAGAATTACATCTAGGAAATAAAATACTGGAAAATAANGGCCTCATACAGTGATGAAAATGAAGATTGTTCCACACATGTATTAGAGCAAATGAGATGTGAATCAGGTTGGTTGCAGGTGACAACTGTACTTAGATTTGCCCCATTTCTAGATAGAATCACGAGAATCATTCTGATTGGAAGGGACCTCCAGACATCAACTAGTCTAATTCTCCTGCTCCGAGCAGAGTCAGCACTGAATTCAAAGCAAGCCAACTAGTCATAAAATTGTCATTAGATCCTACAAGCCACTCAGAAGTAATAGTTGGAGGTAAGCAAGGAAACAAAGCTTTTTGAGTCACAGAAAAATTACTTAAATTCTTCTTAAACTACCATTCACGTGCCCAGATAGTTAAAAGATTTCTGTATTGCAGGCAATTTCCAGGCTGAATAGAAGAGTGACAAAAGAGTTCCATTGTTTCAAAACAAAACCTTTTCACCACTCACAACAAATTCCTCCTCCAAGTCTTTTCTCTCTTCCTTCCTGGTCTGCAGGTTTAATTTCTCTCTCTGTGACTGGTTAACCTATCTACCTCAGTACTTACATGGCCCTGCAGCAGTCGTAGCTGAGTACCTCAACTGCAGACGAATTTATTCTCATAATTTTATTGAGGGATACAGACATACTATTATCTACGTTTACAGACAGAAAACAAGACAAAGACAGGTTAACGGATTTGTCCAAGGTCATTCAAGTACTAGTAACTAAGTTATATCTCTTCAATATCAGTCTAAGCTTACACCCTTAAGCTACTACTCTTCTTTCTAAAACAATTTTATTCTCCACCTTTTTCCTTTATATTCATCTCAACAGCATCTTTATCTTTCTTTCCATCTTAAGAGTGCAATATGCCCTTTTTCTAGCTTCCTCACACCTTTCCTTGCCCATCTGTAAAGATCATCATCCTTTCTTGCCTTTGTTATTGTTTCACTTTCAGCTACAAAGAACCCAATCTCCTTTCCCCTATTTCTGTAGCACAATCTTCCTTGATATACAAGGTTCCATTCTGCCCCCACACCCCATACACAACACCCAGAATGACCTGATTACAACATCCTTGGGATATGGTCTCAAAGGCTATATCATACATTATCCTGTCACATTAGTTTGTAATTCACAGTCGTACCCAAACTACCTCATATTGCGGTCCTAGTCTGAAAAGAGACCTCTGCTTCAGGCCAGGAAACCTACACCAAACTGGAAATGGGCTTACACTTGAGCTCTGCCCTTATAGGCAGTGTGAATAAGACTGTCTCAAACCACTTGGCTCTGTCAACTCAAGACAGCTCAAGCACACCTGTTAAAAGCTGAACAGATACAGCCAGGAGAGTCCATGGTTTTAGCAGCTTGACTCACTGGGTACCTGGCTTTCTACCACATCCTCTGCTCATCTGGATTTTGTGCAGATAAATCTTTCCTTTATTTTCATATCTCAATGTAGAAGACTTTTAGGATAACTCCACCTACCTTAGAGGACCTACCACTCCTGATGACTCCTACTGGAGTGTCACACATACCTCTTGACAGCCTTCAGCAACAATAGTCAGAAAGAAACGTTGTGTCCTAAAGGTGTAGCATGTCAAAGCCTACTGGTGGGCTCCAGAGGGTTATTCTGAAATTTGTGTTGGAATAATT
>VZTO01003339.1:0-62201 GCA_013400615.1 Syrrhaptes paradoxus | reverse complement strand
TTCTGTGATTCTGTGAAATTCACACCTGTGACCTCTTATTTATGCTTTTTATATAAGACAAAGTTTTAGGAGTGGCGAACATTAAATGTCATTTGTAATATCTGTGCAATACAAAGGCTTTAGGACAGGGATCACAAGCAGTCAGTGAAGTGCTGTTTGATTGCTTGTTTTGAGAAATTTTATTTTGGGGTATAATTCCCTCTTATTTTTAGAACAGATTTAAGCTTACTTTTACAGTATCCACATCTCCAGCCTTTGCAGCCTCCAGCAACTGTCGGTCTGCATCAGAATTACCTAATGGGATACCTTCTGCAAAATAAATGAGGTTGCATGACAGTTAAGTTTATGTAGTTGAAAGAATCTGTTAAGACAGGAAATAATTTGAGTACTTCAAGGATTTTCCCTTAAAAAAAAGTTAACCAATTATAGACAAGTTTGCCTTTTCTTACTGTATAGAACTGTAGCTATCAGCTCTAACAGTGTTCACAAAATTGCCTTTAGCAACATGCTTTCTATCCATTTTGAAATACTGTAGAACCAACTAAACATTCTTATTTCAGTTTCAGAATTAGACCATATCAAGAAGCTTACCTCTGTGTATGATGTCCAAAACTTACTCTTGAAAATTCATGTACACTGTTGCCTCTGCTCACAAATGTAAAGCAGCCATTTTTTTTATTTTGAAACTCATTTTCTACTCACAAGTCTTACCCCCCCCCCCATGTCAGTATTTTTCCAAAATTATTTCAGGTGGTTATACCATCAAACATTCTGAGCATCTCTGACAATCTGTGTAGCTGAATAATAGAGAGTAAATGATACCATTAACTACGCCTAGAGCAGGCACTCTCCCTGAGCACATGGCTATGGAATAAGAACTGCACAAACCAGAAGTTTTTTGTAGAAAGTAATTTTTTTTTGCTTTAGTGTTCATTATTCTTTCTTGACAGCACTTGAAATAGCAAGTAAAATGAAGCTCCACGTTACTTCTAAAGAGGATCTTTAATAAATCAGTTGTACCTTGTAGTAACTGTTGCACGCTTTCAGTCCCCATTTGTAAGGCTGTAAAGCCCTGCAGAGACACAATGGAAGGATCACATCCAGAACTCAAGAGCAATCTGCACGTCTGAAGATGACCACAATGTGCTGCTCTATGAAGAGATGTCTGGCCAAGATTATCTAATGCATTAACCTAAAAATAACACACACAAGAAATACCACCATCAAAACAATATTAAAGCTGTTTTCATGTTGACTGGGAGAGTTTCACAAGTATTCTTCTTAGTTTAATTAAAATAACATATTCAGTGTATTCCCAAACGTGATGACCTTTTAAAAGAGAAAATTTGAACAAAAGTAGTTCATAAAGTTATAACTACATTTACTGAGAAAGAATAGCCCGCATTTAGAGGCATGTGAATAATCCGATATAAACAGCATTGCATACAATCAATGTGTACAGAAGTCGGCCATTATTTTGTTCATGGCAGCACAAATCCTCAGTGCCAACATGGAGAACAGCTTTTACATGCATTGGCTTATTTTGTTATTTCAAATTGAGGACTTCCTATGTGTATCAGTCAAGGTGTATTTAATGATTTAAAACTCTGCACCCAAAGGTTACTTGTATTCTGTACTGCTCCTCTAGTTTTGATCATTGCTTTGGAAACTTCACAGAAGTCAGTATGTAATCAAATTTCCATGAGACAGAGATTCAACTCCTAGTTTTGGAGAATTAAAGCATTACAGAGTGTACCTCCTTTACGTTTTCTCTTTTTGGGGGAATTTGAACTAAACACTGTGTAATTTTACTGCACACAACATCAGGTAAAGTCTACCTGTTTTACAGTTCTACCTTCCTGTTCACAGATATCTATATATCCCTTGCTTTTTTTTTTTTTAAGCATTCCATTACTACTGCTGGACAAAGAAGCACCAACAAGACACTCTATGAGCCTTCAGTTAACAGTAAGGACTACATCTGTACTTCTTATAAAACAGGACCAAAACAATGATGAAGCTTCAATGTACAGGGCTGTACTGATGGGCTATGTCTTAAGTGTATAAATCTACAACCTTTCAAAATGAATCATTTTAGAAAAGTCTGTCTACTCAGCCGTCCCTTTTCACAGTATGAAAACCTATATTGTAGGCAAACCTCAACAAAAAAAAGTATTAATAACAACTCATACCTTAGCTTCATGTTTCACAACTACTTCAACAACATCATTATGAGCCTTTTCTGATGCCACATGCAGAGGAGTCAAGAAGCTTTAAGAAAAACATAATTAAAAAATTATTTTGCAAAATGTCCTAAACAAACACTTAGTAGTATTCATTTGTATCCACTCACTCTTTTGTTTTTTCATTGATGTTGGCTCCCTTCCTCAGCAGCAATTCACATACTTGTTTTCTTTTAGGATATGGAGATGCAGCAGCACAGTGCTGAGAACATTAAAAAGCATAGCATTAACAGCTAGCAACACACAGATTTTACTGCTTGCTGATCAGCTGGCAGTTAAGAACTGGTTGCGTGCAAAGTCAACAGAAAAATAAAACACATGTAGAAGCTTATTAATACATGAGATTCCACATGGGCTTTTGGATTTACTCTGGTATTTTGCACAGCTCCCTCTCCAATAAATGCTGGAAACCTTCAAGCTTTACAAACAAAGCCAACATATGTAGTTTGCTGTTGCTTAAAACTAGGCTACTCTATAGAAAAAGTAATTTACACAACTTATAAATTAAACAAGCCATTTAGATTAGTCTTAATATTAACTTTAAGATTGATCAATGTTTTTTGTTTAAATAGACACTGGATATTCCAGATTGGTCTGAATTACACCGCTTGACACTGAAATTTTTAGTTCTAAACTACCACCTAGTATGTTTACATTAGCCACAATATATGCAAAACAATTAATAAGTCCTGACATATTACCAATGCTGTCTCATGGGTTTGAGGATGCTTGAAGTTCACTGTCTCCAAAGAAAGATGTTTCTTTATACGGGCTACATCTGATTCTCTTGCAGCCTGTAGCAGTGAGTGACCTTTGAATTCATCTTTAAAAAGAAATACATACCAGATTACACTTCTTAACTCAAGAAGGATCAAGAGGGTAGTTTACTTCAGTTAGATAAAAATATTCATTTTATTCAGCAGACCATGGCGCAGACATTTCCAACTCAGACTTAAGCTTTTACACCACTTGACAGAACTTGTTAGCCAAGTCAAAACACTACAGGAAGGCACTTTGTATCTAAACCAAAGCCAGAGATACATCCAAACTGGCTGAACAAGATGTATTTCTCTCACCACTGTTCTAGGTTCCACTCTTTGCATATGTATGAATTCAAGCATATATAAATCTGTACTTCTGACCTGTCTTTGGAAAACCATTTCTAGATGCTAACATTAAGTCTAATGTAGTATTTACTGATAATAATTTTTGTACATATCCCAGAAAGTTATTGTTTGATGACTCAACGAGAGAATTTGCAGGCATTCTTTTCAACACCTTAAGTCTTCTGGACAAAAATCAATGCCTTTCATCAATTTCTTTGAACTTCCAGTGATTGTGGGATACTCAATTCTAAACAGTTACGTTTTTTCTTTTCTTCACACAAAACACAGTGGAATAAAAATGAGTATTTCAGTAGTTTTGACGCAATGACAGGAGCAAGAGTGGAAAATGAAAGTGCACTGGCAAAGTTGTGAGGGAAAGTGTGTATTCAGGGAAGAAAAGCTACAAAACCCATCACAACCACATGACTGTAAAACTGACAATAAAATTATTTTAAAAGCCCACATTAAGAAAATCCAGCAATCTCAAATTATAAACAGTGAAATGTACAGTCCAATATTGCACAAGTGCTTGGAAAGTGTAAGCATCTTCCAAATCTGATTTCTGGCAGGTCTCTGTCTAGGGAACCTAAGTACACATTACAATCTGTAACTGTAGAACTGATATCACTTTATACTCACATGCTAATCGTTCTTTTAATTGGGGCGTTGGAGCCAAATCAATGGTGCTCTTGTTGTGACAGTTCAACAGTGTTGGGTCAGCACCATAACTTAACAAAAGAGAACATACTTCCACCCTGTTCTTAGAAGCTGCTTCATGCAGAGGGGTGAATTGCCACAGATCCATTGCATTCACACATGCTCCATGCTTGAAAAGGAAAAGGGTAAAAAAGATGCAATATCAAAACCAGATCATTAGGAAAAGACTTCTGCCATTAGTTTCAGTGCAGTAGACTGTTAAAATCAATGCTTGTATGCAAGCTGTATCCAAGACATTAGCCAGATGTTTCTTTTCAATATAACACAACATTTCAGTATATTGCAGTTTTTAATCCTCTAGTGCCTCACAGGTACATTCAAAGCAGTCAAAGGCAGGTGAGTCTCTTCAGGCTTTCTCCAGCATCTCTAAAAGGAGAGAAGCTCTACTACAGGTCAAATTGGAGAAAGAGCCTAATTCATACACTCCAGATCACCTTTGAACAAGCTTCTGTTTCTTGTTGCTCTAGAAAAAGTCTAGAGTGAACAGCTGCACTAAGATAACACACGTTCTATGAATAGCCCCCAAGATATCTAGAAGGAGATAGGCACTCAAAGTTGACTTCAATTCAAAGCATATAAGTACAAGGTTCTGGAAGCAACACTCTTGTATGTTTAATATCTGTGTAATTCTTCTCCAGTAGCATTTTGTATGCACCTTGAGATCTGTCTGTAAGCCAGTCTGATAAGACATGCTCTTTCCCATTGCTCCTGTTAAAGCTGTAGTGCTTTGCAAAATATTCAAGATTCACAAGAACAGAAATCCCACAGGGGATACAACTGTAGTTTTACAATTAAGACACACAGTAATGTCTCGGCAACAGGGGTTTTTTTGGTCTACTACCACAACCATAAATATTCACTTTACAACTGGCCTCTGAAGTAAAAAAAACAAACTTGTCTATTTACACTTACTAAAATACATTTAAGTATTTTTTTACTTATAATGATCATGATTTGCTGTAGCAACTGAAAACAGGCACAGTTCAAAAGTCCCTTGGTGGACAACACCCACAGATTTTGGAAGGGAACATCTTTGAGCCACTGGTTTAATGTGTATAATACTTTATCTTCAAGATTAACATAATCCACATAAATCACTTCAGTTCTGAGAGTTCACTTACATTAGGAAAATTGACACATTTTTCTTTCTTTGGAGTGAAGGTTACAATTCAGGGCCAGAACTGATGCTGTGAAGTTCATTTCCTCAAGAGACCGATTACTTGTTAAAGTATTTACAATCTTTACCAGCATTCTTTTCAAAACCTTTTAATACTCTTGTCTTCCTGAATACTTTTCTATTGTTAAACTCACAATATTGCTCAGGTTTTGGTGGTTTTAATGTGCGTTTTTTGGGGTGAGGGTGGGAAGGTTCAGATAAGAAGTACTTGGTGGTACAAAACATTCAACATTAGAGCAGAGAGAGTTAAAATCAGAAAGCACTTCTTTAAGGAAAAAGCTCCCTTGCAAGCAGAAGATTCTGTTCCAGCTTAATCACTAACATGTAGACCAAAAGCAATCTATCATTAAGTTTTGTAAATCTAANCGAAGTTGAGGGGAAATAAGAAGTTGAAGAAGAACACAGAAAATCCCGTCAGCATCCTTCAGAACAATAAACATTTGAAACAATCAGAAGATAAGAAATTAATTGCACCGCCTTACTGCAAATGAAATTGTTCCACTCAGACTCAGAACCTTTTCCAGGATTTTCAGGAGTGACAGTAATTATTTCCTTTTTCACAAGGACATTGCTGTGAGATTAATCTTCTTCCTTGGAAACTAAAGAAGTCTTACTGGCTAATGTTTAAGTAACTGTACAAATTCTACAGTAACAGCAGAGCTACAGAGGTTTTAAAGCCAGCTTCCTATTCTCTCAAACCCAGCAGTCTTAGGAATAAGTTAGAAATTGCCTAAACTGAATTCTTCAACTGTGGCTAGTAAGTGAGAAATAACAAAAGTGAATTCCAACCCCAAGGGGACAATTAAAGCTGTCTGATCAGGCAGCTATTTATGTAGCTGTGAATTGATCCTAGGAGAAAGGAGAAATAAAAGTTTGCTTTTCATAATCTTTAATGTACATAAATATATATTTGAAAAAGTTTTTCATTATATGTAACTAAATAAACTTCACATGTCTATATTTCATTACATTTTCTGACATAACAAATGCTTGAAAATATAGTCCAAATAAAGCCTCTGTGAAACATATCTTCATTTTTTATCACATTCTTTGCAAAAAGCTGCACAGAAACTTAAAAGTAGAAAGAAAATGAAGATTGATTCAATCACCAAAATACCTGCTGACTTCAGTCATATATGAACGTATTTTATTAAACAAGAGATAATAAATTGCCAAGTGATGCCTAAAAGGCAGCATGTTCTACGGTCAGCTTAATTTGGATTCTACTGATTCACAAGNAAGTTCATTTCCTCAAGAGACCGATTACTTGTTAAAGTATTTACAATCTTTACCAGCATTCTTTTCAAAACCTTTTAATACTCTTGTCTTCCTGAATACTTTTCTATTGTTAAACTCACAATATTGCTCAGGTTTTGGTGGTTTTAATGTGCGTTTTTTGGGGTGAGGGTGGGAAGGTTCAGATAAGAAGTACTTGGTGGTACAAAACACTCAACATTAGAGCAGAGAGAGTTAAAATCAGAAAGCACTTCTTTAAGGAAAAAGCTCCCTTGCAAGCAGAAGATTCTGTTCCAGCTTAATCACTAACATGTAGACCAAAAGCAATCTATCATTAAGTTTTGTAAATCTAAGTGCAAAATAAAAAAAAAATGCAGCTTGCATTAGTCTATTATAAACTGTTCTCATTTAATTTTATGCAATTTAATCTCTTCAAAGACCAACCTTTACTAGAAGCTCTGTTACTTCATAATGACCATAGGAACAGGCATTGTGAAGTGGCACCAAATCTCTATATAGGAGAAAGGGGGAGGATTATTATCTTAGTATGCATATTTCAATTCCAAATGCATCTATAACATTATAACTGGTACTATGTTGCACCTTGAACATTTTACAAAAACAACATCAGAGATGTGCAAACGAAGTTGAGGGGAAATAAGAAGTTGAAGAAGAACACAGAAAATCCCGTCAGCATCCTTCAGAACAATAAACATTTGAAACAATCAGAAGATAAGAAATTAATTGCACCGCCTTACTGCAAATGAAATTGTTCCACTCAGACTCAGAACCTTTTCCAGGATTTTCAGGAGTGACAGTAATTATTTCCTTTTTCACAAGGACATTGCTGTGAGATTAATCTNTATATTTGAAAAAGTTTTTCATTATATGTAACTAAATAAACTTCACATGTCTATATTTCATTACATTTTCTGACATAACAAATGCTTGAAAATATAGTCCAAATAAAGCCTCTGTGAAACATATCTTCATTTTTTATCACATTCTTTGCAAAAAGCTGCACAGAAACTTAAAAGTAGAAAGAAAATGAAGATTGATTCAATCACCAAAATACCTGCTGACTTCAGTCATATATGAACGTATTTTATTAAACAAGAGATAATAAATTGCCAAGTGATGCCTAAAAGGCAGCATGTTCTACGGTCAGCTTAATTTGGATTCTACTGATTCACAAGTCTTAAGCCTATATACTTTGCATTTTGTCATAACAGAAAGGTTAAAGATGGCATAATAGTCTCAAGTCAGAAGTTCTTCATGGTTAAAACAGTATTACTGCTCTTTCCTTCATCTCAATTTTTAATAAATCCTGTTTATTCTGAAGAAAGGAAAAATTAACCTACCCTTTATCCTTAGCATGTACGTCAGCCCCATGTTGCAGTAAGAGCTGTACTATTTTTACACGAATATAACCAGCTGCTAAATGTAAAGGAGTAGACTGAAATGACAGAACATAGAATTAATCAGTAACACAAAATCAAGGGTTGATTTAATGTTTATTTTTTTCAACACATGTTAACAGTACTGATTACTGAAGTCCTTAAAATACTTGCAACATTAAAACAGTGCTTGAATCAGACATTTTATAACCATGTTCATTGTTTACTGACTACTCTCACAGTTATCATAAACATAGATCCTGAATTTTCTCCATCACTAATACATTCTGGCAACAAACACCCTCTTAACAGAGTTTTGAGTCCTGCAGTCCATTTTTGTCTTTTAGACTACCATAAGTATAAATACTTTGCTGGGACAAACTATTCTCCTTGTGAAAGGGGAAATAAGATGGCCATTAGGAACAATGACTGCTAAATTACAAAAAGGTCTCCCTGGCAATCAATAGAATAAGTTTGAAAATTATCAACATTGTTATCCACACCTACGAGTGCAGTAATTTAGTGGGGTGTGGAGGAAACTTAATCTGGTCTTCTAAATTCTCATCCTCCACAGAGCACTTGGATAACTCTCTATGATCTTTTCTACGAAGCAAGCATACCCCTCAGCAGCACCAAGGGCAGAGGTACAAATCAGTGAAGAGAAATCTTATCCTCTTCATTTACAAACCCATCCACTGAACTGGGTTTGTACAGTTCCTGGAAGATCTAAAAGATGAGTCTCACAACCAGAGGGTGAGAAAACAAAGATGTGCAGGTATTTTGGAGATCCCAGTATCTTACCACAAAGCCTTAAATAGGGAAACTCATTCCAACAAAAGTTAAGTGAATGAGTACACATACTTAATGAGAACGAGGATGCCAAAAATTGATAATAATCTGAACCTTCAGTAAATTAGGGGCTGAATCCAGGAGACTATTAGTATTTTTAGAATGGAGATTTTCACATTTTTTTTCCCCCACTGTTCCTGAAACAGCAGCAATAACTTGCCTAGAATGCATGGCAAATAAGGCGCCCGTGTATATCTTTTCATGAGAGCAACAAGAACTACGAAAAGGCCTCCCTTATCACTGCAAATATGAAGATCAAACAGAAGTTGCAAATGAAAAGGTGTTCTTTATTTGTGTTAGGTGGAAATACCTACATAGTCCTTTTAACCTTAAAAAATTAACAAAAAACTCACATACATTAAAGAAAATAGATAGGTTCTATGTTTAACACTCTTAAAATCTAGTCAAACAACAACTATGAAATAAGAGTGAACTAATTTTAAAATAGGTTTTAAACAAAAATACCTTTCTGCCATCACTTGCATGACAGTTAACATTTAATGGTGTAAGAAGAGACATCATCTTTTCTTCATTTCCACTCCTGAAAAACACGATACAAAATGGGAAAAATTCTTTTTATGACAGTTCTTAGTAGCTTATTATGTTTTTATATTTTTCCTTGCTATGATGTCAAGCACACCTGTTCTGAAGTAATACATGCAATTCTGTATTGTCAGCATTAAAGGGAAAGCAAAAATGCATTAATATAATTATTTTTGTAGCTTTATTCACAGGTAACAGCCAAAGCTTAGCAACTAGATGGAATGCCAGCTCAAAAACAAATATATCTATTGGTTATATAAAAACCAATATATCTACATACAAACCTCCAGACAATTCTGAAAATATAATTAATTCCACATNGTTTATTTAGTTGTTAAATAAATATTTATACACATGAAGTTCACTACTTATCTTCTTCTTCCAAAATTTTTGAGAACGTAAGTGCTAAAAATTTGACAGTCCATTACAGAACTAGCACAATAAACTATCCAGAGTACATCCCATGACTGAGATGATAAAGGCCATATAGGAATTTCTACTTAGAATTATAAAACAGAGATTTTAAAATAATATCAGAAAGGAAAAAAAAAAACCCAAAATACTGCATTACATTAATTTGACTGTTATTAGTCACAACACAATCTAAAGATTATGACTTACCAGTCAGCACTGCTTTTGCAGATGGGTCTGCTAGATCCAAAGCTGTTCTTCCATCTGTGTTCCGGATGGTTGGTTCAGCACCATGCTGCAACAGTACTAAAAAATGCCAAAGTTTTCCATGAGAAAACAATTCTGCAAGAAAAGGCTTTTGAGACTTATCATTACTGTAATCCGCAAGTAACAAAAGAAACATCCAGTTAACAGATCCTAACTTCTCCTCTCAAATTTTTAATGTCAGAATTCCTTAATGTCAGCTGTGAATAGTTTAACTAGTGAAACATGCCTGGACACATTTTATGAGAAAAAAGCAGAGTAGAAATGGAACAATCCCAGACTGGCAGGAGGCAGTCTACGTCGAAAGACTGTGACTGACACACCACAAAACCCAGCAGCTACTTCCCATCAGCTCCAAAGCATGCTGCCTCAAATCCACAAGTGAATATGTCCTAAACTGTACACAGCAGTAGCAGGCCATACATCTTGCACTGACCCTGGGGCTAAAAAAGCAATGTTATGTATACAGCTCTCCAGATGTGCTCCTAAATAAAGTAAATGGGAGCAAACCACACAATCAAAAAATTAGTTTCTGGACAAGATACCCAACTTTCTACTTCTTCCTAACTCCTAAGAACCGTGTGGGCAAAACAAGCGGTCAATATAATTGAAGTTTAGCTTCTATCCTTAACTAATGTAACACGGCTGCTATATAGGGACAGAACAAATTCACTATTAAAACACATTTTGGTCTTTCCACTGCACTGTGAGTAGCAGCAGAAGGCAGCATAAGAGTCTCAGCTGAAGNATTACCAATGCAGACATCTGTCTTGCCCTTAATAGCAGCTTCATGAAGGGGAGTGTAATTCCAATTATCCCGAGCATTGGGATCTGCACCATGCCGCAACAGAAGATTGACAACTTCAGCATGACCGAAAGAGCAAGCGTTGTGAAGAGGAATAAGGCCTCCATCATCTCGTGCATGGACATTGGCACCACTTTGAAGTAAATATTCAACTACATCCTTCCGACCAAAACCTGGAAGAGATAAAGAGCTCTGCTTCATCCGCTAGGGAGGAAGGGTGTCTGGGTGGGGTAAGAGAATTCCCTGTCCCACATACACAGACTAAAGCAACACACTTAAACAACATCAAATACTCAAAACAGCAATCACAACTGCCATTCTTTACTAAAGGGGCATTACACAAAAAATAAGGCTATTTTTGAAACCTCTAAAAATTAGATTACGATCAGCAGAAAAATCATATTCAAGATTACTGGAAGAATTAATATCTTGATAGGGCTGCGATCAGTAAACAGCTTCTTGAAAACAAAACAAAAAGAACAAAACACTGACAACAAAACCTCTTAATTTAGTATTTTTATATGGCTATTAAACCAAACCATATCTTTAATGACACTTTGCCAACCCACAGCCAGTTTGTGGAAGGACCAATAGATGAGCCATGGGCACAACAAGGATGAGGCTGGCTACAAGCCAATGAATGTACAATTCTAAGCTTTTTTTAAAAAAAGATTCATATAACATGAAAAGTATTTTACAGAAACATGTTGCTTGCTTTTCGAACAAGCAAGTAAGCAGCACTATTCTCAGGTTAAAACTAGAAGCACGGCTATTTGCTTTCTAAGGAAGAATTAACATGACGTGCACACAGTTTCCATGTGTTCCATCATTTGAAATGATGACTTAAGAAAACTCTTAGGGACATAAGAAGTTTATCTGAGACCATTCTCTATTGAAGAAATTTATTATGAGAGTATGCACAACCATAATTTAACGATATTCATAATGTCTATTTTCAGTGCCTAAAAAGATTATAAATATTTTATCATGACTGAAGTACAAAAATGCTCTTACATATTCTGAGGCACTTTTTCACAATCCTGTCATTCAAGTCAGTAGACAGCAGAAAAATATGCCCACTTGCACATTTTGGGGCTAGAAACAAATCATAAATAAGGTAACTGCTCTTATAACCCAATTCTATATCTACTGTTTAATTTCAGCTGTATTTTGCACATTTATATAACAGTAAATAAACCAGGACATCAAACTTACCAACTGTATCTATGTGTTCTCTAATATCTACACAAGAGGCCAGAACGACTTAGGACTTCTGTCTGTAGCCATTATGCCCACCTGGTTACATTCCAAAGGTCACTGCCTACAGAAATCCCTCAAAGGTTTAATGAGGGTCTCTTTGGATCTTGGGGATTATTAGGGCAGGAAAGAGCCATATTTTGATATATATCAGACTTGTGCCAAGTCCCTTCTGGGAAATAATCCATGTGTGCATGACTTGGCCTTCATTGCTTTAAATAAATATCTGAGTTGCAAACAGTTTTCCTGAAGACATCAAGAACTGTGTGGCGATAAAGTCTGGAGCTTTTCCCTCGGACTGAATCATCACACAGTTGCCGTCACCAGAGATACTCAGATTGTACCAAATTTAATCTTTGTTACCAATCATCCATGGAACATCAGCACATGTGTAGAAATCCCTGCAACCATAATCTAGAAATGATGTTTATTTCTGATAACTACACAGCATTTCAGTGACAAAGTCACAGAAACATATGAGAAGTGTAAGGATTATAGTTCAACTGAACTTTTTAGTTTAGTTGCAACTCAACCTTTTCATAGCATGTTCTTCACTAAACCTGACTATTCAGTAAATCCTTCTCCCAGACTGAGAGCAACTGAAATCCTGGAGCAAGAAGCACTTTCACCTTTGCTATTAAAAAAAAAACCCACAAAACCCAAACATTGCCATTAGTAACAGATTTCTGGATCCTTCTTGCTCAGAGATCTCGTATACAACTTGTACATGCCAAACATAAAGAGGCCAAGACAAGTATTCAGAAAAGCCTTTGTTAAATTATATCTTTCCTCCTCTTCCCCCAAAAGTCTGGTAAGGAACCACATTCCCACAGATTTCTGATCATTATAAAAATATTTCTATGTGAAGTTTTTTAATCCCAGAATAAACTCCAAGGTATTTTCAAGTAACAGACACAAGAATATGCAGGCGATATGTTTCAATTCTTCAAAATACATTATTTATAACACGGATTTTAGCTTGCTAGCACCTTAGCTTCAACAGAACCACATCCTGTACAGCACATTCACTTTTGAGTCTCAACATTATAGTTACCCATCTTGTAACTAACAGAAGGCACCTTGTCTGTCCTAACAGAGAAGAGCTCAGCACACTTGAGATGAGAACTGGCTCAGACTTATGGTCCATGCAAAACCAATGTATCTGCACAGGCACAGTAAGCCATATTCACTGTATACGATGTATATTTCTGCTGCCAAAAAAAATCAGTACCTATACAGCGTACAACCATGCCACCATGTTGTCTGTATAGTAAACTATATGCAGTGTATTTCTCATTCTGAAATAAATTTACTTTTCATAACTAGATATAAGTTTTCTTAAACATGTCCTCCTGAATTTTTCTTACACCTTCAAGATTTCAAAAAAATCTGTTTCTAGTTTGAATGTATACTCAAAATTTGCTAAATTGTTCAAAGACCTACACAGATGAGACTTTTCACAAGTGCAGAGTCCTGCAAACACATCAAAGCTGTTATTTGATGACAGACTGCTTGGTATTTTCTTGTTTCAGTACAAAAGATTATTTCCAGAATTGCTTTAGTTATATTAGAAAAGCCTCTGATCAAATTCTCTGTCCAGAAGTTACACATGTGGTAGCCAAACATCAGTCATTCTTCTACAGAAGGTATTCCTGTCCCTCAAAGATTTGATGTATATCCATGTTTTTAATATAAAATCCTAACCTTACCAGGAATCAATACCATAACAGAAAATCAGCCGCAGTAAGCCTCACTAAAGGTGTACAGAATTCAGCTGAATGCCCTCTATTTAGTACACAGGTTCAATCAGATACAGTTCATGAGCAACCCATAGCTTCTCTCTGTGCAAAGCCTGCATCCATTTGGAAAATACTGCAAGTATAGCAACACCCCCAAACTACTTGTAGTTATTTTAATATTGAGATGGGCTCACTTGCAACACACCAATTCCTGTAACTTCTCTTCAGCACTGAGTGCACAGCAGGGATTCCTTACTTCTTTGTGGAAGCAACTGTACAAGAGAACACCATATATGGAAAGAAGTATTTTCTCATTTTCTAAAGGATGTATGTGTACAGAGGTGGCCAAACTCTGTACGATGGCCTCTTCCTCCTCTTTCTTGTTTTCACTGAGAGTGGAAAGAGAAGACAGTTTCTGTTGACACAGAGAAGGGAACCACTACCTACTGGAACAGCTCCTCCTTCCCATGAGCCCACTTCTGAAAAAACTATTTCAACATTAAAAAAACAATAATTGTCATTTTTAAGGGGGGGGGGAGGTTATGGCTATTAAGCTTCTCTAAGAGGCCAACTAAACAGTACCACAGCTTGCAACTGTTGAAGACAACTGTCTATCATCATGAACACGATTCCTTACTGCAAAGTAGAAGGGCTACTCACGGCCTCCAGCTGACACTCCTCTACCATCTATGACAGCTGAGTAGCTCGTTGTACTTGTTCCCCAAAAAGTTACAAACTTTTAGTTGAAAAATCCTGAATATCACAATAGAAACTTGTAACTGTATATAATTCTTTAAAAAAAAAATATTTACAGTCACTGTTGTGTCATAATTGACATTCACCTGATTTTGACAGGGTGAAAAACTACAGAAACAACAGAGCTCCAATTTTTCTCCCCTGCCTCAGGCATTCATTTCTTCAATGAATTTTAGTTTGCAGGGAGGGCATTTTGGTTCCTGCCAAGTCCCTAAAACCTTGTGATACTTTGAAGTTGGACATGCACTGTGACGAAAAGGATTGACCTGAGGAAGCATATGCAGCTTATGGCAAGAGGACAGAGTCTATTATGTTGTGAAGGGTGGTGGGCTCTTAGCTTAAGCTTCAGTTCAACTCATCTACCACACACACAGCTGTGCACTATAAAATCCAAAGAGCAACCTTCACCCAGATCCCAATGTGTATTACTTTTAATAATGACATATGCCCAGGGAGAGCTAACCGTATTTTTAAAATATATTTTTAAACCCACCTCTACAAAATGACAAATAGAAAAAGAGGATTTTTTAAAAAATGTCTTTAAATTGCCAGGTAAGATCTGGGAAAAGACTTAAAAAATTGAACCCAAGTTCAGAAGCCAGAATGCCTCTTAAAAAAAAAAAAAAAAAAGGGGAACCTATATTTCAGCTCCACCTCTCCCACAAAACAAGTCTTGAAACTGAATGAAACTAGTCAGAGAAATTTTGTAATGTATTTTCTATGAACACCTAGCCACCTAGGCTAAACAAAGCAAGAATACAACAGACTGCTTTTGCTTCCCGGACTGTAAGTCTTTTAGAGACAGAAGACAAAAGAAGCTAGTATTATTCCAACTGTGAATAGTGGGGGAAAAGCAAACAAAACAAGAACAATAACCCCCAAATCCAGGAGTTACTTGTGCCCACCTTTCACACTGAGCCTACTGCAAGTAGGCTGACAACAGCAGAGTTCTACCTGAAGCAGTGTAAGAATGTTAAATCAAGAAACTACACAAGTATTTTATATCACACATTAATCAGAAGCTTTAGGCATCTCCTATGTCTTGTGAGAGGAGCGATTAATTTATTTGTATCAATTCTGAAGCAGATGTAAGCACGGCAAGGGCCTCTCCTATGAACTTGCTGCTATACATTTTTTAAAGAAAAAGCTTTCTGTAGATCCGAAGTTCTGTTTTTTAAAGTCAAGACAGATCACTCCTGTCCAGAGAGATAAACTAGATCATTATATTGCATTAGGAACTCCTTAGGCACAAAACCCAACCATCCAACCAAAATTCCTCACTTCTCCAAAATGCTGTAAAACATACTAATTTGTTTAGAAGTTCAGAGTTTACTAGTGACCAGGCAGGACTGCCGCACGTAAAAAAGATAGCTGTAAAATTGTTTTCCTTTGACAAGATATTTTAAGTTGTCTCCTGTGCTCTATTGTTGATCAAGTTTCTTATATCTGTGAAATGCAGCTGTCCTGAAGAAGCTTTCGAGAACTTAGAACTGTTAAGTCTGCTGAACATGAGGAAAAGACGCCTTAAAGAGAAAACCTTTTCCAAAACAATTAAATGAAGAATCAAACATTTTTACTACTATCCATTCTGTTTAGCTGAAAAAAAGCTGCTGTCTTCTCCAGCCTGCTGGCCGTGGGGTCCTACATTTAACGGTGTAATCAAATAAAAAAACCAACATGAAAACAGCAGCCACAGTCAGGCCTTTGTCTGAAAAGGTGGGATACAATCTTCTGGCCTGTCGCCAGTGAAAGCACTTTTTCTGTGATGTCAGTTGTTTGCGTGTCTAAGGCCTGAAAACAAAGTCTATTTGTTAAAGATAAGAATACAAAAAGCTTAGAAACGGTGTTATCTGACAGGCACCCTTCTTGAGCAGAACTCTAAAAACAAGCAGGCCTACTGAAATCAATGGGAACAGTACCTGGGACACCAGTCACCTGTCAGAGCTCACAGGCCACAACTCCAACAGTCTATAAACCACAGTCCAGATATCCTCAACACTACCTGAGATTTATTTATTTAAAAACAAACAAAAACACCTCACAAAAAAACAAGACACCACCTATACCACTCAGCAACCACCACCGCGTGGGTGATCCCTCATCAGCCACGCGAGAGCGGGCCTCGCACACAGAGACGGCCACAGCCACGGGAGGGCCGCCGGATGCACAGGGGGGCCCGCGAAGCTCTCCAACCCCCCGCCGCGCATAGGCCCAGACCCTGCGCCGGGGCCCGCGGGGGAGCAGCGCACTCCGTGCTCCTCCGCCGCACGGCCGGGCCTGGCCCTGCCCAGGCCCCGCGCCGAGGGGCAGGCGGAGATGCGCGGCCCCGCAGTGGGCCTGACGCCCGGCGGGGCTGCCCCTCGGGCTCTCCCGTCCCCACTGCAGCAGTAAGGGCGGCCTCAGTCCGGTACCTGCGGCAAAGTGCAGCGGGCTGGACTTTCTGCCCGCCGTGTCCCGGCTGTTCACGTTCTCGGGCCGCACCAGCCGCTTGACCCGCTCCACGTCCCCGTTCCTGCAGGCCTCGAAGAGCTCCCGAGCCGGCTCCGCTGCCGCGCCGCAGCCCGGCGCCTCAGCCAAGGCGGCCGTACCGCCCGCGCACCGCCGCCCTGCCATGCCGGGCCCGTCGGGGCGGCCGAGCAGCCCCCGCCGGCCCGCTCACAGGCCGCGGCCCTCCGCGGCGGCAGCCTTCGGCACCACGCTCCGCTGGGCGGGGCGCTGGGCCCGGCGCATCGCGGCGGAGGGATCCGGGCGGTGCGGCAGTCGCAGCCGTAACACCACCGCCGCCCTCGCTGCGCAGGCGCTTCCTGGCAGGCTGGGCACGCGCGAGGCGCGCACTCGTGGGAGGCCGCAGCGAGCATGCGCTTTGGGTGGTGCCTGCGGAGGGGGCCCGGCGTGGCCTGGGTGGCTGGGCGGGTGTGAGTCCGCCGCCCGCAGCGTCGCCTGGGGACGGGGGTGGGGGGGCTGCGGGCTGCGGGTTGCAGGGTGCTGTTGGGCCATTACCTCGCGGCAGGAGATTTCGCTGCGCCCTGAGAGGCGCTGCCAGGGCGGACGGTGGGGCCTAGCTCCGGGAACGGGCTGCGGAGGGTGTGCGGAACCGAGGGGCGGCCGGACCACCGGCCAGTCCCGCCTCGCGAAACTCTTCTTGTGTGGAAGTGCTGTCTTGGTGTGTCTGTCCCCTCCGGCCCGAAGGTCCTGCCTGCTGCGGGAGAGATCTGAAGTTAGGTTCCTGTTGATGTGAAACAATTTTCAGCAGGCTTTTTTCCGAAGCTGGGGAGGAAGCAAGATGAAAGATGCCGCTCACATAACCTGTCTTTAACCTGCTGCCCGTGCCTTTTTAAGGGAAGATTTGTGGCACAGAAAATCAAATGCAGCACTAGCAATTTGTCCGGAAGAATATAAATGTTCCTTTGCTGCTCACAGTAACTCAGTGTGGACTAGGAAGTGACAACTATTGAGGGATTTATTTTTTTTCTGTAAAATGTGTGGGACTGCGTGTTGGTGCTAATAACTTCATCATCCTTGCATAGTTATTTACATAGCAAAATATGTTGCTCAAAAAGAAGTCAAGTGCTTGCATAACTATGAAATGGAACTTACACAATATAAACTGTAGTTTTCTTTCTTAATCTTGAAAACGGATATTAGAAAGTACTGTTAGCTGACTTTGCCAACTCCAGGGTTTGGGAGAGAACAGAGAACATATCTTCTCCTCTTGTAAGTCTAACAGCCTTGATGGGGAAGCTTGATCCTAGATGGGACTAACTAGTAGAGGATTCATGTGGTAATTTTGAAATTTATTTTTCCACTCACTCCATAATAAAACACTTTGGAAATGGTAGTTGAATAGGGTCAGTAGCTTCCTGTTCCAAAGGCAGGAAAGATAAGCATGTCCAAACTCAGTTGAACTTGCAGGCTATTGTTATAACACTAAAATGGACCAAGAACCGGGAAAGAGAACTGGCTGCTAGTTTGTACAGTTTAGTCACTTCCGTTCTGTTAAGCATCCTTGTCGCAGTTACGTCCACATTGCCTGTCCCTGGTCCATGCTAATGCCTAAACTGTGAACTGTGCCCGGGAATTTTTTGGAGGGAGACTATGAGCTGTACCAGGCCAAAACCATGCTACAGTAACAGGTCAAGGTCCAATGCCTCTATGTATGTCCCAGCACTGTTTAGTTCACTAATTTACACACAGCCACTGTAGAAGTGTGACAGAAGAATGCAGCCAGCACAGGGACAGAAACCATGTGCTTTGACAAACGTGATGCCTCAGTCATGTGTATTTTCTGTATTCCTGGTGGCTTTGCGATCTACTTAAATTACCACTTAAATGACAAGCTGTGCTCGACAGGCAGGGAAAAGTCAGGCTATGACCAGAGTCCCTCTGTCAGCCCTGTCACACATACATAATTCATGCACTGCTTTGCATGTGGCCATAATATTCCAGCATAAAGTGTCATCAAATGTGGCTCATGGGCCTGCAGCCATCAGACCTTCCCAGCAGCTCCAAAGTATGCATCATGAAAACTGACCTTTCTACATGCAGGCTCCACAAATTGAAAACAAGATCTGCCGTGCTGCCATTGGTGTCTTTTCTTAGCCCCATTAGCATGGCTGGAAAAAATAAACAAGCTTTGGAGTTCATAAACCCTTCAGGCCTACAGCAGAAATAGCAAATGCATTAACTTGTCTGCTTACTTTTCAAAACCAAAGAAAGGATTTTGTATCTAACAGTCTGTGGAAATGCAAATGTAAATACCTATGTAAATACAAACACATCCTGCTCCCCAGGTCTTCTAAAGAAGTTTAAAACCATTCTATGATTCTATGATTATGATTGAAAACTAGAGCAATTTTTCAGTAGTTCACTATAAACTCTATCTTTCTTTCGTTGGCAAAAACAATTATCAAATGCTAATGGAAAAAAAAACTGAGTTAGAAAAAGAGCAGGATTATAAAGAACATTATCTAAAATAAACAAACTCCCCCTTCTTTCCACATCATTATACCAAAAAGATACTATTATTGTAAATTACTAGTGCCCGACTTCCTCTTCCAGTATGGCTTCTTGGTAGCTTGAATGTAAAACTATGGCAGATATCTGTGAATGGCAAACAGTTTTTAAAGATATTGTACTGTAAGATCAGGATTCAATTAGCTTTGAATTCAGTGAGTCAAAGGCTCTCAGCATATTTTAGGATTGGTGTATTAATTGCCTTCCCACTGACTTGAGATTCATATTACATAAATTACTTCATACATTTATTTCTTTTATGAGAAAATAATCTGTGAAATCCAATGCTTTCTTTCATTCTTCTGTACAATAGTATGGTTAGAAAACCATACCTGAAATATATGCCAAATCCTGCCCAATATATGAGGTAGAGATCTTTCTAGAGCAAGCATGGAGGTTATAACCCACCTGTTATTAGTACCACCTGAGAGGCTCAGCCATTAACAGGTTGGAAAAATTTGCTAGGTTTTTTTAGTGTAATTTGTGACATACCAATAGCCTCTGCCTTTGCAGTGCATTTATGTTAGTGGTATGACCTGGCCGAATTTTTGGAATGTGCTTAAAAAGTTTATTTTGAAACATGCTTGGCTGGTCGCTAGAGGGCAGAAAAGAAAAGAAGAAAAAAAGAAATAGAAAAAGAGAAAGAAAGAAAAAAGGGGACTATTTGGTATGGACAGACTAAGACAACCTTAAAAATAAACCCTTTTCCTTTCTGCTTATGAGATTAAAATTTGTTTAGGGGAAGAGACATCATCCATGCCAATGTACAAGGCAGTCCCTCAGATTTAGGATTTTCAGCTGTCAGCCCTTCATTTCATGAGGATTTCTCAGCTCTTCCTAATTGGTCCCTGGAGTGGTTTGCCTTGCTTTAGGAAACAAAGTAAAATTCTATAATTAATAGTACATTTCAAGTGTTCAAAAATATAGCTTATTTGAAGAGAAGAGTTATTTAAAAATTATTCAATTTGAAGAATTTCCAGATGAAACTTGGGGGGAAAAACCTCCAACCAGCAATAATTAATGCTGTACCTCAGGAAATTAATAAAACATTCCTATAAAAAAAAGAGTTAATTTTGGGAGAAACAGAAATGGTGTATCATTTAGTTACTACGTTTTTAAAACTATCAATAGAAGCTTTCTCAGTGCAAAGTACTTTTTCTAAATGAAAAGAGAGGCTGGTCAATTTAAGAAATAAGAGCTCACTGCAAAATCAAAGCGCTACAGTTTGTACAACAGTGATATTTGTACAACTGGATCTTTAAAAGAACTTACTTGCTCCCTTGCCCTTCCCTTTCTTATCCCATCTATCAAGTAATTGGGCTACTCATCTTAAACAAGTAAGAACTAGTTCCTTTTCTCTGCCAGTCACTCATCTGTAGTTAGTGGTGTATTATATGTGCCAGCTTAGTATTACCAGCAGATGGGGGTAAAGTGGAATAAATATAAAATGCAGTTCTGGAATAATAAAGGGATTAAAAAAAAACCAAATTAAAGGAGTCTTCGAGGTAGAGAAACACTGAGAGACTGAGCGTTGTAGAGAGGAGTAAACACAGAGCCAAGTGGTCCCTCTAGGAGATGGGGATACACTGTGAGCTGTTGCCAAGCTGTAATGGTAGGTGATTTAGTTATCAGAATATGGTGTCTTTGTGTACAGCAGTCACGATAACTGTTCAGCAGCTTGGTGACCAGCTGTGGAGATGGCAGTTCACATGACATCTTTAGAGAAGATTCTTTTTAGTGGTAGGGAGAAGCTTGTGATCCTGACAGAAGCAGCACAGATAAGTGTATGAGAGTTCATGGAAACTAGATCACTCAGGAAAAAAGCCTTTTGTTCAGGACCCTTGTGATTTCTTTAAAGTGATTCTATTTTTTTCTGTCAAAGACTGCTAGACAGAAACATGCCTACAAGGCTTAAAGGGAGCTTTTGTTTGTTTTTCTGTAGTGCCTGGAACATGTCTGGGAGGACAGAGAGCTTTTTTAAAAGCATAGACTCCACACATGCAAAGCAGAATTACATGGGCTGTCAACATGGGAACACGGCAGAGACCTGGGAAATTGTTACGGGTTATTAGGACGAAAGTCACAAGCAGCAGAGGAGCAGTAGGGCCAAAGATCAGCATTGACAAGGGATGCCAGCAAAACATTCATTTGTATCTCAAGTAGGTACAATAATATGAAAAAGCGAAAAGCAAATAAAGGCAAACTAGAATGTCTGTCCACCCACGACACATTCAGCTTTTCTGAAACTGACCAAAAGAAAAAAAAAAGGTGGGATACTGAGGTTATAATCTGTCTAGAACTGACTAAGATGGGAAATAGTAATTCTCTTGAAAAAATCATGTTAGTGCGAGAAAATTTCAGAGGTGCAAGAACTAGAGAGAGACTATGTGTTTAAATTGCAGTTCAGGTGACATTATTTTAACAACTTTCAATGTTAGTTTTCTGTCCCAGCTGAAAATTAAAAAAAAAACAAAAAAAAGCTTTGGGCAGGTTCAGGTATTCAACAGAAGCTTTCAGATCCTCGAAGTAATTAACAAAGCAGGCAGGTTTCTCACTGATGTACTCTACTTTTAACTTGAATACCTAAATCGGTGGCCTATAGTATGTAATGTAAGTATCATACAGTGTATGCAGTGTGAAGGAAAGCAAAGAAACAACTAAATGTAATGTGTTTTTTTTTAAAGTGGTAGTGTACTACTTCAACTACTTGCACATAGACTGTCAAGGTGTTATTTCAGGACAGAACTTGGTGAAGCAATTTCTCAACAATTCAAATAATGGCTTCTTGGAACAGCTAGTTACATAGTCCTGGGGAAAAAAAAAAGAGGCGGCTATTCTTGACTTAAGCATAAGCAACACAGTTACTTGGTTCAAGAAAGAATTATAGTTTCACCATGAAGTAATAATGATCAAATGCAATGAATTTCAATATTTCTAATCGAAAGCTACTGAAAAGTAATACATGGAACTGATTCAGAAGAGGTATTGTGATGAAAGAAGGAATGTCATTACAGTGATAGTAAAATCAGATATGAAAACATTAGAATCCTAAGACTTACCGTGAAATGAGTGACAGAAAGAAGGAAATATGTTCAAAAGGTTATTGGAATCACATTTTAATGGTCACAAATTGTCAGTAAAAACCAATAAAAATAAATAGTATTTTCCTTAGAAAAAAAGGAGGATTATGAGAAATCAACACAGTTATGTGTATGTCCTGCTAAGCATGAGTAATCACGAAGCTAAACCAGCACATGACAACTAGAAACTTCTCCTTTGTGATGGTTTTTCCAAAATCTTATAGTTCACTGTAACCAGTAATACTGTCTAAAGAAGGGTAGAGTATATTATGCAAGGGATGTTCTTGGAGGAAGAAGTTTTGTGATCCATTAAAACAATTTTTATGTTCCTGCAAGCAAGGTTTAAAATCTCCATACAAAGATCGTTTTGCCTGCAACAGAAAACTTCAAAAGACTCAGATATTTACCTGGTAAACGTATTTGCCTTCCTACCTGAATGCAGAGTAGGAAGCCACACTGCATTTAACTGACTAATCCTCACTTAAGGGACACCTTCTAATTCATTTATTTGTTCCACGAGTAAATTGAAGACAGAATCTGTTTATGAGACCCCTCAGATCAAAGCAAAGCAACACAACAGGTCATTATACCTTAAATTTAATGTAGAACTGGGCCTAACAAAGCTTAGAAAACTATGGGTGGTCAAAAAGTTACAAAATGATTGCATGTTTGAACTGTCTTATGAGCAAACTAAATCGCAAAACTGAATTAAAAGTCATTAATTTGGCTTCATTTTGAGACTGCCATACAGGTCTTTATTTTTGTATTTATTACCTAAGTGCATGCAAGAAAAAGTCTTCCAACAGTTTCACTGATGCTATACAAAGTGTGTATTGAATTTTATACTACAGTATATTAGTCCAAAGATTTGGTGAGTATTTAGCACAAGGATGGGCACTGAAACACGATAAAAGGCTAACTACTTATCTATAGCAGGGTTTTTTTGTATTATGTCTACGCAGGCTACAAGAAAAGAATCACCCTTATTTTCCATTCATTCATTGACAGATTATTAATGTTATTTTCAAAGAGACCTTTCCAGCTACAAATGCTGATATATTACCAAAGTTCAAACTGTTTAACTGTTGTGATTTATATATTTTCAATTGGATTACCTTTTACATGCAGGTTCACAGAATTATCAAATAGACAAGTGTATTACTTCCTTTACAACTGCTTACTAAAAATAGCTATTAAAACATTTTAAAAGTAAAACATCTTGGGCATCAGTGCCACACAGAATAACACATGTAAAGCAATTTTTAAATTGATTTCTTAATTGAAAGAAGAGTTCGTATATTGCTAGGCTTTGTTTATTCCCAATATCATACATTGAAAGGATGGGAAAATATTAGCAAATTAAGTATTGCTGCTTTTCAGCACAGTTGAGTAATGTAAATGAATGACAATGTACCATTCATTTATGTAAGTACAAAACCTTTTTCTGGATTTTGTATTTTCTAGCAAGAGAGGGAAAATTTTAAGTGCTTTATTAAATAGCTCATGCTAGGATTATTTCTATGATCCACTTCTTTCTGTAATTCTTTATAAGCAACTGAGATCTTTTTTCTACATAGGTTATAGAAAACCTTAACACAGTAACTTACATCTTTATTGATCCATGGAAAATAATTTTTCCATTAATTCCATAAAATTACTCTTTTTCTTCTTGTATTGAACATACCTTGAGTGTCGAAATGTTGGCTTATGGTCACTGTCAAGATCATGGTTATACAGTGATATAATCCAGCTGCCTAAAAATAGTAAATAGTAGTGCTTGTATTTCACCTGGAACTGTGATTATCTTGCATAGCATGTACCCACCGCATACTTGGCCAGTACAGCCAGTGCCTAACACCTGATAAATTCCTTTTTAGAAGGCAACGTTTCCGAGTGTATAGGGTGATCCTATGTCATGGGTTTTTTTTAGCTATCCAGGAAATATATTTTAAAGTTATCCTTTTTATATTTTAGATGTGACCAAATGCATTTGTATAAAATTAAAAAATATGCCCTTTTTACTTACAGGGTTATATAAATGCTAACTATTGCTGATAAGATGAAGTTACACAGGATGTCATTTCAACAGCGAGGTTACTTGGGGTTAGAACTAAATATATCTTGGGTTCTATCACTCTGGAGTCTCTCCAGGAGAGTGAGTGGTCATCCTTCTCCCTTTCCTTTTCTCTCTGTGCCTCATCTGGCCAGGCCCTTTGGTCTTCAAGGTGGGATCTCAAAGTACTTAGCTGAAGGAGCATCCTACCTCACTTCGCTAGGACATGCCAAGTGGGAACCTATTTTACTTTCCAGATCTACCTCATAATGCGATTAATTTCAAAACTGGAAACCAAACAGCTGAATGAAAGATTAGATTGGCATAGTGTGCATGATTAAGATCTTAAAATCTTAAAGACATCTGAAATTCTATTACTACATACAATACACGTGCACAAATAATAAATGCCCCATAGGCATATAACAGTGAAATAACTTTCTCCCAGTAGGTGAGTAACTGGTTTTCTTCAGAAATAATTTCACTGATGATCCTTTCTTTGTTGTCTGCACAGCTCATGCTGCAGAGCTACTGCTGTCTTTCTTGATACTGCCCACATACCGAAGCTCTTCAGTGTGGACTAGAATAGTCCCTGCAATGCAGATGAGGACATAGCACCCAGCTGTTCTTGTGGTCCTCTTAGCTTGTAAACAAAAATCATGTGCAATAGATAGGACCTGGACAGAAATTGGTCCCATTTGTATTTGTTCCAAGATAAATGATATTCCTTGAAAAAAATATATGGAATGCATGCTAGTTACTAGGGATGTTTAATTGTAGGCAAACAAATTATTTTTAACATTTGAGTTAGTTTGACGCAACCAGGAAAGGCCCTGGTGTCAGCCATGTATTCAGTGCAGTGCAGAGCATGACAGCACATGTACACAAACAGCTCAGAGACTTTCTTCTCTTCTCAGGCACTTTAGACTATGACAGTATGTGGTAATTTTATTAGGAATATCAGTTTCCCATTTTATAGCTATATTGAATGACCCGAAAGCAGTCTGTTTGCTGTAGCGAGGATCTGAGTGACCAAAGCACAGACCTTTCTTATCACAACAACTGATACGTGCCTGCCATCATGCTACTAGCATTATATCCAGGACAGAATGATCACAGTAAGGAAACATCAGGAGTTCTTATGATTTCTCCAAATTTAACCAAAATAGCTTCTTGGAACCAAATAAAATCATATTTTTTTCTGAGCTATTCTCATTTGGCATCTGCTCAGGTAACACAGAGAGGGCAGCTCTGGGAAGTTGGATCCACCTTATAGACAGTGCAAAGTAGAAACTGTCCCTTGAATTTAACAGCACAGCAACACCAGCTTTGGGAGGAGAATTGCTTTGCTTTTAGTAAAGACCTCAGAGACTCCTGTGGGTGTACCCCACCTTGGCTAAGAGCTGAATCAGGTTATTTTTTTTCCCCAGATGGCCAAGCTCTGGCTAGCAAAGTATTATAATATTTTGAGTATTCATGTTGACTTACCTAGAGAGATCTGCATATGGGGAGTTCAGTAACACACCTAAATGCTTTGCTATATAAGCTGGCCAACTGCTAGTACCTTTAGGACAGGAAAGGAAACAAACGGCTTTGCTTCTGGGCCAGGCAGTTCTGCTGGGGGAGGCCTGAAGTTCTTCACTGTAAGAAGGGAGAGAGAAATAAATAAATCTTACTATAGATTCCCTTATCTAACATTCCTCAGTGCTGTTTTATTTATCTATGGACAGATTTATAATATACATTGATGCTGAGCTCATAACATTCTTAAAAGGAATATTTAATAAGCCCCTGAAGAGAAGACCAGCTCTTACATTAAATTGGAGACATTATGCTTCAGGATAATAAGAAATTAAACATGTATGCATGCTACTTACATTGCTGAGAAAAGCTATGGGAAGCCATACTGGCTAAACCTGAATTATGCATTAATGGCTGCCCTGAGACTACTCTCTGAAGTAGTAATCTTGTCAGTCAGATGCCGACTTGGAAGCACAGGCTAAGAGATGGTGTGAGCCGATGCCTCGCAGTGGTGAGACTCCAGTGCCTGAGGCCAGCAAGGCTGCAGGCTGCAAGCAGCTTGTGAGGCAGCAGGATGGATGGAAGATGGACAGGGAGTACAGCACTGCTGTGTGGGCTCTTTCAAAGCAGCATATATACAGCTGTTTTTTCTTTTTAATGGAGATAATTTACCTGTAGAGATGGTAAAATAGTTCACTGTAGATGTGGTAAAAGAGTTAACTCAAGAATGAACGAGGAGTTAAGTAATAACAGAGGTGCTTCAACGTGATACTAGAACCACCCAAACAGTGATATGGGCAGAATGGAGTAGTCATAACCGTGTTATTATTGGTCTGAGCATCGGAAATGCATGAACTCCAAGCTATGCTCCCACACAGGCCAAGCTCATAGTGTTACACAAGCTAGAGATCTGTATGTATGGACAGAAGTCAGCTTGGGACAACACTGAAACTGACCCTTTAGGAAAGAGAAGCCTCAGAAACCAGATGTGACCTTTAGCTACTGAACTACTTCAGAAATATATTTCTTCTTCACAAAGAAACAAGGAATCTAAGATTGTCCATGTTTGTATTTTGAAATTGCCCAGTTATTGATTTTTTTTTTTTTAATTTCTAAGTTACCCTTTGTCAAAATACTTTAGACAGAGGATTTATTGGCAGTTATTTTTTTCTTAGGCAAATGGCCAGTGTCCTGTTTTAAACCCCTGCTTCTGCTCCAGCTGATCGCAGCACAAATGTGAAGGCTTAAGTGACTTCATACTCCACGGGTAGAGCTTCCAAACTTACATTGTGTAAAAGCTTGATATAGCACCTCTGTATCTATATTGGGAGGAGTTGTATAAAGCAGCTAGATATGTGGTATTGTGAGTACTGGCAAATTCTGCTGCCTTTTTTACTTCTGATGCCAAGCACTCTGGTATATCTTGGAACACGGTGCCGTTTGGAAACCCTGCCTTCTGCCCACTGTTCAGTAGAAAAGAAGTTGAGTGAAGAGAAACTAACAAAAACATGGTATGCATTATGTGTCAAAAAGTTTCAAACCAGACATTTAAAATTAGTAAAAGACCTTGATTTTTCAGACCAAAATGGTGCTTTTGTTTTGATAACAGCTGCCTTAGAATTATGGCTAAGAAATTACCTTGTAATTCTGCACACAGGCTATTTTTGTACCTTGATCTTTTGCAAAACACTGGGCACTTAAAATTAATGGATGGAAACATTAGCATAAATGTTAAGTAAGAATCCTAAACAACAAAAACCAGTGAATATATTTTAAAAGCCCCCTTTTTTATTTTTTTTTTTTTGGCAGGGGGGATTATTATCTGTACTTTCTGGCTCCTTAATAGGAAAATTTACATTGCTTCTCTTATAGGAAAAAGTGTGTTTCTAAAAAGACAAAGAATAACACCTTTTCCAAGGACTGGTCACAGAGAAGAGAAAGACCTTCCATAATTTCTTGGTGTCTTGACCAGTGTTCATTTCACATTCCAATGCCTTTCAATTCAGGGATCTCTAAACAGCTTACTAACTAGCTATTTTTCCATCAGCTTTTGGAAGGCTTAATATCATCAGGTGGTTAACAGGGAATAATATGACAGAGATAGGGGAGCTGGTTTTTATATTTGCAGCTTAGCTTGGGCAGGTTGTGTTGTGCTGTGTTCAGACAGCAACTTGACATGGACATCGACATTCCAGGCTAATTTCAGAAGGAATTCAAAGCAAGGCTACAGTGACCTGCAGGAACTTATTTGTATGTTCTTTTCATTTGCTGTGTGCCTTTTAACACCTCATATAACTCTCCTACATTTATCTGTAAGAAACTAACACCCTCCTATTTTTAAATTTCTTCTGAATTTGATCTAGACCCTTTCCTTTAAAAGATACATTCACGGTTGTGCATTTGAGCTGCTGAATTGGAGCTTCTTTACAGCAGACCCACTGACATGCAAACTGTGTTTTTGCATCTGACATGTCAGCATATGGTAAGTCTAATAGCACAGTGACAGTGAGGCACCACTTTGGAGCTGACAGGCTGCTAACTTTTTAAACTGCCTCTCAGCTGTAACTGAGAACATGACTGCTCTTAGACATCTTAAGCCCTGCTGTGGCTTCAGCAAACCTCTTTGACATGACCCAAAATGAATTAGAAAGACTCACTGAGTCAATTATTGGCTGTCTTCTGTTAGCTACAGGTGAGAGGAGGCAAGGGTGGATCTGATCCTTTCCCCTCATGTCCTCAAGGCAAGAATAGCAAGATGAATCCCCTGTTATATTGCCTCCAGCAATCTGCCTTGCCTCCATTCAGTGATGAGTTTTCCACTATGGAGTGTTTGTTGTGCGGATGTGTGAGCCCAGCCCTGAGGCTGGCACACACAGCAGCTAGACGTGCTTGGGACTGGCACAGCTCCTCTAACTATGGGGACAAAGAAGGACCTCTAGGAGGAGGAATGGGATGTCAGGAAAATGTGCCTCTTAAAATGTCATGCACCATTTTAGCTCTCACCTTTTCCCAACATTTGTGTTGCATCACTTGAGACACGAGGCAAAGGGAACAGAGCAAAGGAAAGGCAGTGGCCAACATAATCTCTGACTTAGGGCCCTCATGCTTAACACTGCTCAAGGTCACTGAAAGTCTTTTTTTTTTAATAAAACCCAAGAGGGAATTTCTGACAGAGTAGTGATGTTTGTATAAAATTAAATGTGCCTCCAAAACACTTAACTGCAGTGAAAATACAGAATTTATGAAGTCTTAAGATTTCCCTTCATATTTAGACAATGTATCTAAATAAAAAGATTTTTCCTTAGTTCTTTCTTTGCATATTCTACATTTAGCTTATGATGGGAGAAAATGACCAGTGTGTACTGGCAGTGCTCTCTTCTCATTCCCCTTTGAGGAAAAAGTGTAGGACAACAGAACGAAGTGCTGTGTCAGTACACGTTCTGGGATACTGCTCAGAGACAGAACAAAGCCTCCAAGATATGAAGCCTCTAACTCAAGTTATTTCCTATTGCCCCTATTTTTTTCTCCATCACCATTTCCTCCTGCTCTCTGCCTCCTACTCCAAGTTAGACCCAATTTAATACATTAATTCCAGACATTCCTAATCACAAGTGTCCCCTGGCAGGAAATCAGTGCCTTGTTTTTCATATTAAAAGGAAAAAAAATAAAGCAAGCTAAGCATTTTCTCAGAATGTGTGCTCATATCTCTTTTACACACTCCAAATCCGTGCATACACTTTTTGCATCAGCCATCCTATCACCTGCCTTCTGAGTCAGGCTACCAAAGACAAATTTAGGGTGGATGAGTAAGTCAATAATCTGCAAGAATGAAGTTTCAGTGGGTAATTGAACTCATCGACTCATAAGACATAAAAAGGAAGAAAACCAGTTTTAGATATGATGCTATGTGTCAGTAATGGAGTCATGATACATTTTGGTAGTCTTACCCTGGTAAATGTGTGCTGACTCAACAGTCACAGTATTGTATGAAAACAGTGGCTCAAGGAATTCTACAGTAGTTTGGTTATAGGTTGTTGCAGTTTATGTAGTATGGTATATCTGTAAGTCTCGTTTCATAGGATCATAGAAAGGTTTGGGTTGGAAGGGATCTTAAAGATCATCCAGTTCCAATCCCCCTGCCATGGGCAGGGACACCCTCCACTAGACCAGGTTGCTCAAAGCCTCATCCAGCCTGGCCTTGAACACCTCCAGGGATGGGGCATCCACAGCTTCCCCGGGCAACCTGTTCCAGTGTCTCACCACCCTTCCCTCCTGCTAGAAAATCTTGCTCTAGTGCCTTGTTTCAGATCTTTGACCATATGACTCTTTTGATAAGGCATGAAAACATCATCATTCAACTGTGAAACTTATTGCCAATATTAATCTGCAGGGAAAGTAGCAGATCTGCTCAGCTGGTCTGCTGAACCCTTTATTCTTCCATAAACAATACAGACAGATGAAATAAATAGTAGGCAACGCTTCTTGAAACTATCGTAGGTTTTTATTGATGTTTCATTTCAACATTGCAGCATGTTGGTGTTGGTTATTGCCTTCAAGCTGATTGAATTATACTGGCACTGCAGTACAGAAACCCACGTATTCAAAGGAACCTCATGCTCTGCTAAACTTGTGCAAACTATTGCAGCTGTGAGGATGATGCACAGTGAAAGTAGCATTGTCTCAAAGCTCAGAGCACATCCCACTGAATGGTTTTCTAAGCACCCCCTTGCCCCATCAAGAAAAGACTGGTAGCAGGAGTTTCAAGTAGGAGTTTCCACCCTTGTTATTACTTGTATTGTAAGGGTTACACACTGAGTGTGGTAACATTGTTCAGGGAAAGATATTCAGGAGTATAATTACTCTTTCAAATTCATATGGATAAAGAAAGGAAAAGATCCTAAGAACAGAGGACCTCAAAGACCCACAAAAGCAAGAGGAATATCTCTGTTGACTTAGCTGAGAAACGTATCATTAGAAATGTCAGCTGGCAAATCATGCAGGTACCTTCTATATTTATATGGTAACAAGTTATTCATCACTTCACACTAGTTTGGTGTGATTACACTGAAGTAGGTCTCAGGTTTTTCAGAAAATCTGCAGTTTCATTAGGCACAGCTGTTTTTAATCAACACTGCATCCAACTCTAATAGGTTTATACAGTTTAAACAAAATAGAGATTAATGCTTTATTTTGGTAAAAATGGTAAAAATAAGGTTTTGCTAATTTCAACAAACTGATGAAAAAAAAAAAAAAGATGTCTGTGTCCAGGAAGCTCCCTGCCTTGGAGAGAATGACCTTTACCTGAAAGAGGGATTGATTTGCCTTCATTTTTGTATATGGCTATCATAAAAAAAAACCACAGGACAAGCATGAGCCTGTAATGCAATTTACAAAATCTATAGTGTGCTATAGAATATACTATGTATTTTTGAAGTTCTACGCACCAATTAAAAACACAGAGGACAAAACTAATGCTGTATTACCTGTAAAGCTTATAACAAGGGATGCTAGAAGTAAGGCATACTAGAAGAGACATTACATACCCATGAGTCTAAGGCTAATCTAGATTTTTTGATTTAGAGCAAGATCAATGATAGAAAGCATGGGCATGCTCCTGTGCACAGCACCTTTTCATAGTGATTTGACAATTGTCAAGAATACTGGACTAGTGTAGTTTCAGGATGTAGCATATGAACCAGCAATCTTGTTTTTTGGATGAACAGATAATGAATCATCACTTCTCTTCCTCTATCTGTACTTACATTGTGTTACATAAAAGGGCCAGGTATGCTATTTTATTTTCTGGTATTGTACCTGCAGGGCATTCATAACCTGATTTTGGAGCTAGCAGCCCTGATAATAAGGTGTAATTTCTAGAAGAGACATTCCATTGACCAACACACCATCCCACTTTCAACATTGCTGTGCTATGACTAGCAGAGAAGTTTCTCCTAAAATACCTTCTTCATGGGATATTCAAATGCACACTGTATGAATTATGAATGTGGCTATTATCTGGAGAATCCAAATGTGTAATGCACAATGTCAGTAATAAAATGGATACATAATTTCTATGCACCATTTTTATACAGAGCTAGAATTTATTTTCTCTCATGGTCACTGTCTTTATGACTACCCTGAGAGAAAAACTACAAATGGAGCAACTTTCCTTTCCCTTGGGGAATGGAGGGTTTTAAGAAGTTAGCATTCTGGGTTGGATGGAAACAGATTTATTAAACTTAATTTTGTAAATATTTTACTTCCCTCCATTCCCTCCCTTGCTCCCAAAGGACAGAATTACAACCTCCTCTCTCATAACAGCCAGTTGATATGGCCAGGCACTCAGTGGCTCAGGAGACAGCGTGTTCCTGCCCTATCAATAGGGTCCAAACTGCTTTTACTGGAATCCGTCTCTCTCAGCCTCTCCTGTTAGAGCTATGAAGCTTTGCATACATAAATATACTGCAGAGAATTATACAGGCATACAAAAAAAGGATAGGAACTTTAGGATGGGTTTACCCTAACCCAGGAGAAGGACATGAATGCCATGCCATGTGTTATTTTGTGTCCCATCTCGTTCTCTGGGAAGGAGTCACTGGTAGAGCTCCTTGCTAAAAGCAAAGGGAAAGGTTGGGGTTATTTCCAAGAAGCACTCCGATGAACGTTTATTCCTCTAAACATTCCAATTTTGTAACAAAGAAAAATTTCCAACTACCCCTGGTTAAAAGAAGCTTTTTCCTTTTTACTAGTCTGGAAATAAAACCAGATTTCCTCTTCCTCTCCAGCACACTCAGTGTTTTCGCCTTCAGAGAAAAGTCCTCAAATAACTCTTCATACCCTTAAATAGTACATTATGACTAGTAAATGTACGTCAGTGTCACTGAGGTGAGATATATGCTTTTGCAGTAGAGTGCAACTTAGATGAAATTAGTGCATCAGCTGTGTTTTGCTCAATGAACAAAGTCCATCCAGTTGCCTGGTTAACACAAAGTGGCTAAAAAGAACTAGCCAGGAAGGATGTGTATGGGTTAGATTAGCATTTGAGCAACCTGAAGTGGTTTGAAGCAGAATTTTGTTGGTATGGTGTAGGAACAGCATGGTGGATGAGCAGCTGTGATTTTTTTTGCATTAGATGCCTTTTAAAAAAAACCCTGAAAGGTTGCCAGCCTGAATGTTTAAGTGAGATGAGGTAAAGTGGCTTTTACTAAGCTAACAGGGTAATAATACCTGGGTAAAAGATTAAGGGAGATAAAGTGGAAGTGTGGTGAACCAGTTTAGCAGACTTGGAGCCAGAAGGGATGAGAAGGTGAAATGTAAATCGACAGCATGAGAAGTCACAAAATCAAAATGAATTAGAAGAGATAGGAAGATGGAAGAAGCAACATGTGTGGAAATAAATATGTGGAAAATCTTAAGATGTAGTGTTAGAGCAAAAGCCCCCAGAGAGGTTTGAATTTGGCCTATCCATGACAGCAAGCAAAGCAAATGGTTTGTGTATCAGCATTCTGGGAAAAACTTATTTTCAGTTTTACAGATAAGTGTGAATAGGTGTCATTTGAAAATGGAGGCAGATGTTAAATCAAAAGTCCTGAAGGCCTGAGAGAAAGATTGCAATAGTCTGCTTACAGAAGTGCAATATCAATTCNTCATATCACTGCACTCCCTGACAAAGAGTGTTTCACCATCCCTCCTGTAGCCCCTTTTAAGTACTGGAAGGCTGCTATAACGTCTCCCTGGAGCCTTCTCTTCTCCAGGCTGAACAACCCCAAATCTCTCAGCCTGTCCTTGTACAGGCCGTGCTCCAGCCCTCTGATCATCTTCATGACCCTCCTCTGAACTTGATGACTGAAATCATATACAAGAGAGAGAATGATTTCCAAAACTGCCAGATTCGGAGCAGAGAGTGCTAAAAAGAGAACCCCCCACAAATGAACTGTAAGTTATTGTATGCCAAAATACCAATGAAATAACTGCTGTCTCCCAAACAAACCAAACAGCCTTGAAGAAATTGCACAAATTTCTATGTACCAACCTGTATGAAGACTTTGCCACAGCAAGCAAAGAAGTGCAACTTGTGTCCTATGTATGAGAGAACACTATGGCTCTTGTTTAAAATCCTGAAATAAAGGCCAAGGGAAGTAATTACTCCCCTCCATGGGGCACTTGTGAGATTGCATCTGGAGAACTGTGTTCAGTTTTGGGTTCCTCAATAAGACAGCCTCACAGACTAACTGGAGTGAAAGCAGTGTAGGGTCACCTAGATGGTTAGGGGACTGGAACACACTGCACAAGGTGAGGCTGAGGGAGCTGAGTTTGCTTAACTTGCAGACGAAGGGGCAAATAACAGTGGGTCAGAGTGCAGCTTCCCACTACTGGAAGAAGGAGTAGGGAGAAGCTGGAGCCAAACTTTCTCCCGAGATGTACAGCAAAAAGTGGCAGTGGTCATGTGGTGCAGCAAAGGAATTCCAGATAGATAAATGGCAAAAATCACAAGAGTGGTTAAGCACTGGCACAGGTTGCCTAGAGAATCTTGTGGACTCTCTGTCCTTGGAGGTATTAAAAGCTCAGCTGGACAAGCAACCTGAGCAGCCAGATCTAACTTTGAAGCTAGTCCTGTTTTGAGGAGGAGGCTGGATTAGATGACCTCAAAAGGTCCTTTGCAACCTCTGTTATTCTATGACTGTAATTCTCCAGAGAAGCATGGAAGATTTTTCTCACTGACTAAATCCATTTTAAAGATTGCAAAACTTGCTGTAAGCATTATTGCATATATGAAGCAAGCACATTTTGACAGTAAATGGTCTGTCTTTTGGGTAGCAGCATCCAAGAATAACCCAAGGAAACCAATTTATTGCAAATATGTTATTTAGGCCACAGATCTTTCTACACTCAGAGGCCCTGACTACTTCCTCCCCCACTGTGCGATGAAACAAGATTGATGCTGTTACAGCACTTGGATTTAAGAGCTTCATTTTTTCCCGCAAATCTAAAAATGAAATTAATCTTTGCATGAAATTTGACCCCTGTGAAACTGGGGCTAAATATATATGTGTGTGTATACATATATATATATATGTGTGTTTGTGTGTGCATGTTGTGCATCCAAAAAAGGTAAGTAGGTCAGATCCTAGGCAACTCTGATTTTATGGCTGAAGTGATTAGAAATTAGATTAAATCTGAAAGAGAAAAGGTTCATTCAGCTCTTAGACCTATGCCACAGGGGAGCTTTTTCCCCCCACAGAACAAATCCAAGAAAAACTTGACACAGAATTTCACTGTACTGATTTTCAAACCCTGTTCTTCCCTTGTGATATGCAAGGCAAAAAGAACCTTGTAAGAGAACTTAAAATACAGGAATGGATCGTGTCTCTTGGGTGGCAGAACAAGAAAAAGAGCATTATTGAGACCCTTCAAAGGCTTCTAAACACTCTAGGTGGACCCATTGCAGATGTTAGCTGGGCAGATGGTCATTCAGGATGAAGGTTTCCATTCAATGTAAGTCTTGTGGGAATGGTAATCATATTGAAAAAATCGTGTGACTTCTGCAAAGCTGTAAGGAATTGTTCACACGTAGATAAAGAAATCACACTTTTGCTTGAAAGATTGCAAAGAACCAGAATACTTCTCAGGTAACTGATGAAAATTTCTACTCAATCAATATTTGCTTAGTCACACAGGATTAAACATAAACACAATTGCACAAATATGCATTTCACTTACTGTTTTCTTTGGAAAAGACTACTGATCAGCAGAAGTAATTCCTCCACCTGGGCCTAGGAAAAAAATTAGAGAATAAACACTGATTATCTATACACGCCAACATGATTTATATTTATGAAACCTTTGGCCACTGAACCTTAAGGTTCAGCCTTCTTGGGTGTGTGGTTAAAACTAAAAAAAAAACAAACACAAAAAATGAGAAAAGAAATGTAGTTTCAAAAAATACTGACACACTCCATTTCTTTCATACATCTAGGAGGGCTTTGCATACTCAAAAACTGGTCTGTATTCATAAACTAGATTTATACTCATGTATAAAATACATGTATGTTTTATTTTCTGCACTCTCTTGAATCCTTCATTGTAAGTTCAGATTATTCCAAGAAGGAATACCTACATTAATTTTCTTCCTTCTTTTAGGTTTTCTTTCCCTTTTTACTCTAAGTTCGCAGAAATTTGTAAGTAACATGGCATTGTCTTTATTTCATCTGTTGCTTACTACTTACAATCAAATCAATTATACTTTTAAAAGGCTGCACTTCACATAAAAGCTGTTTAAGGGAATCTCGCTTGAAATATCCTGAATTTAATGTAATCACATTACACAAAACATTTGAGCAGCCTTTCTATGTCAGTTGTTTCAGCAGGCAATGGACTTCTCTTGCACTATACATTTCCAAAGTGATGACTCATCTACCATTGACTAATCTGACATTAATCAGTCTTAATAAGATTAGACATTTAAAATCAATTTCTAGCTTCTAATTCACTCCAAAGCTTTCAGTTTCTAGGAATTTAAATGCTTAAATTTAAATGCCTTTGAATTTGACCTTACAAAGTTCTGAGACCCAGTACTGGCAAGAACTTTTGCTATTGACTTAAAAAGAACCAGATCTAGACCTCCTGCCAGAGCTTAGAGTTAGCCCTACATTGTATCCTGGTGAGACTGATTATCCTTATAGTTGCTGTAAGAGAGCATAAAGCCCATGCATCTTTGCATAATTTCTCAGTGAGTCTGGCTGCATGCCACTTGCCCCTTTCTAGGGTGGGTGTATTCTGCCAGGAAGATCTGCAAAAAGGCCCCATTTCTATAAGCAAGCTGCAACTGGATAGAAAATGTATTTAGTGTCCTGTCAAAGTCTGAGTTTTCTAACATTGTCTAATAATGCAATATCTAGAAAAGTTAAACATTTCTGAAAAATTACTATTCCCATCCCCAACTTTATGATGCTTTGTCTTTTTGAAATGTTTCATTTTATTTTTTACCTTCTTTATTTAAAAACTTAATGTTTATTCCAAAAGCAGCATATTCCAAACAAACATGGTTTAGCAGCAGTTTCATCCTGTATTATACCGACAAAAAATGGTCTCAGAGTCTCCCAAACCATGGCAGTGTCATCATGATAAAGAGGAATTCTGGGGGCACTGCAATACTTTTTTCCAGAATTTCTGTGATTTGTCTGTTAACAACTGGTCACAAGTTACTGATGTCCTCTTGGTGAGGTGCCCAAAGGCTGCAGCATGTTAAGTCTGGTTGAACTATGAGTAATGGGGTAATAAAAATTCTAAAAAGATAAAAAAACTTAATTATTCCTCATATGGACTATGTCAGCACTGAAGAAATCCTTAAAACAACAATGGAGTTTCCCAGGACAAGTCTCATTGGGTATATATTTGTAACCATTAGGAATTTTCAAAGTTCACTAAAGGGCTATGAGAAGAAAGCAAATAACCTTCTGTTAAGTCTAAATAAGACTTCTGTTCATTGTATTACATTGGATAAAGCACTGATTTTGAATTTTCAAAGGGTTATGAGCTCAACTCAGTTTGGACTTCACTAGCCTTGCTGTATACCTGAATAATTACTATTTGCATCACAGTCACCTTCATAGAAACCTGCTGCCCAACTTCATAGATAATACATCTTCACAGTTTAGTCTTACTAGCAGAGAGCAAATACTGAACAGAAGAGCTCAATTCAAGAGAAGAAGAAAAAGGCTGTTATAAACCTTGTGTGACAGCACTGTCCCCTGACCTAATGGGTCATGTCTGTCTACTATCACAGATACTCTCTTGTTAAAGCTCTGCTTCATTCACAGGTGTTGAGTGATGCTGCAGGAACCAAGTATGTGCCAGCCAAAAGAAGGTGGATATTTTCTGTTTTCTAGTAACCCCAGTATTTTGTCTTTGGCCTAGCAATTGATTTTAGACTCCAGACCAAAATCAAATAAAAAAACTTCGCTGTTAAATTGCGTACTATAACTGCATTGAGCTACCATTGCTCTCCCACCCTGCAAACAGCAACAATTTTTCAAGAGATGCATTTACTATGCAAGTGAAATGGAGATTTAGTTTTTTTTCTCTCTGGACTTTTTTTCCTATAAATGTGGTCATGACTTAACTTTGCTCTGAGGAAATGCTTGCTTATCTTCACTTCAAAAGGCTTCAATTAAATGCCAAAGGCTGTTCAACTCTTTCCATATTCCCAACTGCAACATATATCCATCCTATCTTCCCTCCTGGACAACAGAGCAGCATGGCAACCTGAAAGTAATTAAGTCAGAATAAGCCATAAAGACCTTGTTTAATTACTCAGTTTCAGAACACATACCGAAAAAAACCCCAGCTTTTTCATTCTACTCTGCCATAAAATGACCAGAGCCAACAAACAAATGACCAGAGCAGCCCATTGCTGCCACTAGCTGACAGCAAGGCACAATCACTCGTTATCTGCTCTCAAAAATGCTGATTTGAAGTGTTGGTTAGTTCAGACAGGCAAAGAACACAGAAACCAAAGGGCTGCCTGCATATAAAAGCATTCACTGTGGAGCTAATACCATATATTTGTCTTTGAACAGAACAGTTTGAACCCAATTGCCTGTCTCCGAGCAACCTCAGTAAACTCCTTGCAAAGTGAGCCTGTGCCTTACATTGTCTCCAGACCATCCGGGCTGCAAACTGTTTTTAAGAACATACACTTAAAGTTTACCAAAACAATAGTGACTACACTAAAACTATATTTACTATAGCTAACTTGTTGCAATTAGTTTCGTACATTTCAAATGCAATGTTTTCAGAAAAAGAACTAGTCTAGGTGGTCAATTTGTGTTTTCTAGTTAGCAGAAGCTGTTGGAGGTACAACCCCCTATGATGGGGCGTGGTTTTATAATCAACCCTGCCTCTTCCTGACATTGCTTCTATGTGCACCTACAAATGTCAGGAAAGCTGATATGCCACAAAGTACTGTCAAATGCACTGTAAGACAATGATTTTGCTCCTCTAGTGCTCCCATTTTATCAGCCCTATTTGAAAGGTAAGATAGACAGATCTCCATTTTAAGCTGCTGATGACAGGAGAGCTGCCGAACCAAAATAACTGGAAACCTGAGTTCTCTATAAAAAGCACAACTAGGGAACTGTCATTGACAGTGCAAACTGGTGTGCTACCTGAGATAACCTCGCTGGTTTGCCCTGATGCAGAGACATCTCCTCGGATGAGGAAAGCGCCGCTGGCTCTGCACGACGCGCTCTGCTTGCATTGGCAACTGGAAGCTGGAACAGCAGCCCGTGGCCATGAACATGCTCCAGCTTACCAAGTAGACACAAAGTTGCTGTATCCAGTCCATATTTACTGACTTGGGCAATGATCTGCCCCATGAAAGGCTCTGTATCTCACTACTATATTTTTGCTAAGAATATCACCTTAAATAATCTTTCATAATGTTTTCAAAATCAGGCAAACCAGATATTTTAACACAACGGGAACAAAATGTTCTATAGTGTGGAACAGTGCAATGAGCTACTGCTACACAGTAACAGAGATATGTGGCAAAGCCTTGAGGGCCACTCCTTTTGTGCAGGCTTCAGGCATAGAATAATTTCCCAGATGTTATTTAATGCCTACACATAGGTAGTGTGGCATCCAGGCCCTGCTGCTGCACGTGCTCCCCCATACCGCAGCAGATCAGCGGAGCGGTGCTGTGAGGGAAGCTGCATGGACAAAGATTCAAGTAGCACAGGCTCATAAAACTTTTCCAGAATTATTAACTCATTCTGTATAATAGGGAAATAGAGGAGATCTGGTAAGTGGCAGCCATGTGCCCAGTCCTCCCTTATGCCCTTGGGGGATGGTGGGCCCAGTTAATTGCAGCTGGGGCTGGAAATGTTTGTAGCTCTTCCTAAAGAGCAGTAAACCCCTTGTAACTAGCAAGGCTTCCAGAGCATGGGTGCTCTTTTCTAGCACTTTCCCTAGGAAAACGATGAGAACATTATCATCTGCCTTTGAGAGGAAGCTGGCAGCTGCCAAGAGATAAGGAGACAGAGAGGGGAAAGGAGAGGATGTGAGCAGTGGGCTGTGACAGGAGAAGCAGAGGACCGGGAAAGGTCATCCCCAACAACAGGAACCAGAGAACAGAGCAGTACTTTCCAAAACCTTGCCTGCATTGCCAGTTAGTGCTCCAGGCTTCATCTGTGTGACGCTTTGTGTCACGTACTGGCACAAAAGGCAGGAAGTTCAGTCACCAAGGGTCCAAGCTGAGAAATTGAAGTCTCACTGTCCGATGAATAGTCTCATTATATGTACAGGGACAGTGTACCTATCTGTGTGCCACACATCAGTCAGCAGCAGTCTTCCCTCTCCAGCCCTTTCATGACTGTTTTTTCTCTCTGCTTCTATGTAGCTTGAATCCAAATGGAGGTGTCCTTGTCACCACCTGCCATGCTCACACACTATTTCCTACTAAACTCTCACACTTAGCAGTGAGCTTTTAATTTCTTTTGCTCACAAACCAAGAACAAAAAAATAATTTGTGTGAGCCAGCAAAATCCTATATCATCTGTTCATCACTGTAAGACCCCTTTGCTTCATGTAGAGCTCAGTATTTCCTGCTGTTCATTTGTGCATGGTCTCATCTGCTGGTGAAAACTATGAACTGAGAACATGACAGATCCCAGACTCCATATCACATCTTATAGGGTGACTACGAGTCATCTGTTGCCCTTGGGAAAGAGCAGATGGGCCAGCAAGAAGGTGACAGTGAAACTGTCGATCCACAGAAGACCCACAGAGCCAGTTAGCAGCCCAGGCATAGTCTTTGAAGAGCAGTAACTTGGGGAGGGACCTTCTCTGGGTGACTCACAGCCTGCAGAAGACAGCATGCTGCCACCTGTGGGCTCTCCACCCCTCCAGCATCTGCAATGGCTTGTCAGCTTTGTGGATCCTGCACGTGGAGCCTTCTGGGAGGCAGGATGCAAGCGGTACGACAGCATTGCTATGGCTAACCCCGTGGAAGCTGTGTTCTACTGACTTTTGTCCCTTTGCTCTAGAAACATGTTATAGATACAATGTGGGAACTACAGCAGGGCCTGTCACATACTCAGACAGTGCACAGATCATCATGTGTGGGAGATGAAAAGCCATCAGCACAGTTCAAATTAAATGTCCAAAAGTACTTTTTCACTGCTTGAAAATGAAGGTGTTTGAGCAAGCCCACTTTGAAATTCCTTCCAGCTGCTCTGTTGAGGCCTTGTCTCCTGCTTTTCCAAAGGAGGACACAGGCTAAGGCAAAGTTTGGGAGCAGGCTCCTGCAGCCCTGTAGCTTCCTGCTCCACCCCAGCCCAGGTCAGGAAGGCTGATTGCTACCAGGGGGGAGTATGCTTGGCTAGCCCTTTGAAACACTTACAGTGAGACAGGAGAACCCTGAAAATACAAAGAGTAAATAGCCTGGGCCATAAGTAGGCAATACAGTAAGGCATTAAGCCTTAGGGGAAAAAAAAAAGAGGAAAAAATTAAAAGTGGGAAGAAAAAATAAAAAAGGAAAAAATAGGATTAAAAAAGGAAAAAGGGGGGGAAAGGCGGGGGAAGAAAACCTCGGGTGTCCCTGCGCGGGGAGCGGCACACGGCTGCGACACGTGAAGCGGCGGCAGCCGCCCCCCCGCCGCGGGGCCGCTGGCATGCTCAGCTCCGCCACGCCGGGCCGCACCCCCGGGGGCCGGGCCGCCCCTTGGCCGCCCGCCGCGGAAGGGTCCCATAAAGGCGGCGGCGCGGCGCGGTCACGGGAGAAAGCGGAGGCGGCGCGGGCACATGCACTGCAGCAGGTAAGCGCCGCCGCCCCCAGACAGCGCCCGAGTCCACGCGTTGCCCCCCTGCGTGCTTCTGCTCTGTTTTCCCTAGGTGTGCTCCTCCAGGGCCGCGGAAACAGCAGCCGTGGGGGCTTCAGCCTTTGGGGGAATAAAGCCTCAAAACTCGCACTGCTGTCCTGCCCTCCTCCGGGTTTATAGGTCCTGCAGAAGCGTCCTTCTGCTTGTTTAGTGCCCGTTAGTGTTGCTGAGCCCACCTCAGCGTTGGCTGGCAGTTCATTTTTACCTCCTCTAGCAGCCTACCTTTTTGAGGTTGCATTGTTGGGGGTTTTTTGTGTGGTTGTTTTTACTTTGGGTTTTTTTTTTTTTTTTGTCCTCTCCCAGCCTCGTTTTTAGATACTGAAAAGCTTAGGAGCGGTTGCCCCAGGAGTTGGTCACAGAAGTTGCAGAGAGAGTATTTTTGAAGCCTTAATTCCTTTCCTATTAAAGCAAAGCTTGATTAATTTGATGCTGTTACTCTTCTTGTCCTACTTATTATGGCAAATACTGCTACAATAAAAAAAGCAAGGAGAAGAATGAAGAGGTCAGTGCAGATTCTGCTTGGTTTTTGGCAGGGCTCTGGAATACCAGTGAGAACCCTGGGAAGGAGAAAGCCATTTATTTAAGTGACAAAGCAAATGCTTTGGCTTCCCATGACTCGACAAAAAACTGCATTTCAAGCAAGGACTGCATCCTTCTGAGAAGGGATGTGCTGCATCCTTTTCACAAATATTCAAGCTAAGAGGCTTTGAACGGACCATGTTCTTGCATAGGAATTGTGTTCTTATTGAATACTTGCAGTAGGCTTTCAGCATAGACTTCGGGGATTATAAAAAGATGTTTCAAAGCCACTTCTTGAAGCAATGAGGTGAAAAAATAAAGCATCTCTGCCCACCCCCTCTTTTTTTTCTCCTATTCACTCAGCAGTCAATATTAACAGTGCAAAAGAGCTCTATTAGCTAGCCCTTGCAGAAAATATTTCCAAAGGTGCTTCAGCATTTTTATTAATCTGAATTAACCAGAACCAGAGTGCCTAACAAATGCATTTATGGTTATTCAGAACCACAGCATGATGGTTCTGCATCAAGGTACATAGCCTCCTGTTTAATGCTGTGATGGGACAGGTGACTTGCTTAATACAGTGCTGTCTCTGCTCAGAGATGAAGCAGCTGATGCAGTTTGCTGTAATTTTAAGACTTGGCTTAGAGTCTCTAAAGGAGAAGCTAAAGTCAGTGAGCACTTCCACTGTAACTGGACCTATTTTACTGGTTAACAGAATGTTCTTTTCTGGATCTTCAAGGTTTAAATAGCTCTCACTAAAATCTATTTTTCAGAGGTTCAGAAAAAGCAAACAAGACTACATTTGAGCTGAGAGAGTTCAGAATTAGCAAGAAATGACTGAAAAGCTTCACCCCAGTTCCTTAGTTTAAACTGTCCATTTTTAACTTAGAGTGCATTATTTAAAGCCATGAAAAGACAAGTCCATAAATAATTACAACAACAGATGAAGCAAATATGCATTCCTAAGCAGCTTCTTAATTGTTGTAACAAATAATAATGTCCTGTCTTTCTTCTCCTTTCAGAATGATACAGATCTTGGACCCGAGACCCTTGCCAAGCCCCATCATGCCTGTGGATGTGGCCATGAGAATTTGCTTGGCCCACTCCCCACCACTGAAGAGTTTTCTCAGCCCCCTTGAGGACTGCCAAAGAAACAACTTTGTGAACAGATTCAAACCTCTCAGACCGTGTCTTCATGTGAAACGTGACTCTGAAGCTCAGAAGAGTGACTGGAACCACTCGGCAGCCCGCACCAAGAAGCGAGTTGTATTTGCGGACTCGAAAGGGCTGTCCCTGACAGCAATACACACATTCTCCGAGTGCCAAGAGAACCCTGGGTGGGACCTTCAGTTTGACCTCTTAGGCCTTGACGACATAGCATCTGACTTAAAGCTGCATGAGGAGAAAAACCTGATTCTGGGTTTCCCTCGGCCCTCAGCTGACTATCTGGACTTCAGAAGCCGCCTGCAGAAGAACTTGGTCTGCCTGGAGAACTGCACACTGCAAGAGAAGGTGCTGTCAGGCACTGTGAAAGTGAAAAATGTGAGCTTTGAAAAAAAGGTTCAGGTTCGAATTACCTTTGATACATGGAAGACCTACATGGACATTGAGTGCGTATACATGAACAATGTTTACAGTGATTCTGAAAATGATACCTTTTCATTTACCATTGACTTGCCTCCTACCATTTCCTCTGAAGAGAAGATAGAGTTTTGCATTTCTTACCAAAGTGGAGAACATACCTTCTGGGACAATAACGAGGGTCAGAATTACAAGATTCTCCACACAGAGTGGAAGCCTGATGGTGTTCAGATACCATCTACCAAGAAAGACTTTGTAGATCTTCAAACTCCAACGAGAGGTCAAGAGAGAGAGCCTGACCAACTAGGCAGTCCAAGGCTGTCCAGTGGTCTCTTTCCCCAGTGGCAGAGCTTGGGTCATATTGAAAATTCATCACCATATTGGTGATCAGTACTAGTGAGGAAGCATTCTTCCATTTGGCAACTGAACAGTGTTAGTTTTCTAAATAAAATGTCACTAGTGGTGATGAAACCCACCTAGCAGGTTTTGTTGGCTGACTGAACAAACCCAAATTCACTAGTCCATGGGACTTGTTCAGCCATATAATGCTACTGAAGTTCTTAGCCAAACCTTATCCTTGGAAGGAAAGAAAAGCAAGATAAAATACGTGTGTATGCCACCTACTAGAGAAATAGCGCGCCCATATCTTAAGTATAGGCTGCTTTCTTTGTGCTGTCAACTCTTCCCAAGTCACTAGGGGAGTAACTTTTGTGAGGAACTGTGGAAGGCGATGGTACCTTAGCAAGCTGTAGTAACTGCATGTGTGAGTGTATGTGCGCATGTACAGGGACATTACAGGAACAAAACTTCAAAATTCATTTTGCACCTCTTGGGAGTGCAGTAGAGATGAGGTGATGCTGGCAGGACAGGGGCTTGCTATAACCCTCTGTGTGCTTGTAGCAGGAGCAGGTAGGCATGCATGACTAGGATCTGTGGCTTCAATACAGGTTAAGAACCTTGGAGAGGATAATGGAAAAGTGGGAAAAGAGGAAGAGGTAGGATGTGCTGTATAACTTGGGGATATACAATGTTCTAATTTCTTCTTTCCAAAGCTGATCTTCTAAATCCCAGAGGAAGTTCTATGGGATAAAAAGGAGAATACAGAAAACTATGCAAAACAAGTGGTGGAAGTGACCGCTGCTTTGGGAAGACAACTCTGTCGTTATTGACTTTGTAAATAATACATGTCTTGCATTTGAGAACACATCTAATCTTGACTTCATCATCCTACTCACTGAGCAGGTAGATGGTTGCCTTCTAATGTTAAATGAAAAACGTGCCTTTTTAAAACAATTTTTAAACCACCTTACATGCCAAAAATAGGATTAGGTGACAAAACAAAGTGATTTGTAAACTTCCTAGTGTGTAGCAGCATTAGCTGATTTGACCCATCACCTAATCTAATCTCACAGCATTTGATGGTCAAGTATCCTGCTACCTGTTGCAAAGTTAGCAGTGACTTTTCACAGGTGTGTAAAAGAGGCGAGGTCCTTCATATTGAAGACAGTGAATTATCAGCACTTTGAACACTAATTTATTTAAAACAGCAGGGTTACTGCTAGTTTTTCTAGACTGAATATAGGCTTGCACATAAACAGAAAACTCTTTTATTGTACCTCATTTTTTGAAGGTTTTTTTAGACTTCAGTAAACTAATGTATATTTTGTATCTATATGCTTACAATTAACTTTCTGAGCTGTCAAACTGTAAAGCTGATCTGTGTTTCATGCAAGACTTGTGTATGAAATTGTCCAATACATACTTGGCAGGTGTGAATACTGGCATATACTGGCATGCTTTTAGCTCTTCAGAAGTGGTGTTAACATCAAAGTATAAAATCACAATTTGCCCATTGCTAAGAAGTATAATATCCTGAGTCTGAACCTACTTGCAGTGCAGCAAGATGATAAATACTAAGGTGAAATAAGCCACCTCCACTCATTGAAGTTTTTCCGTATGTTATGTGTAAACTAGCCATTTTAAGAATAAATTGTATTTTGATAAACTTGGTTCTTACTGTGTGAGCTCAGGCTGTCTATTTTCTCAACTTCTTTAAACTTAAACTTCAGTTGTGGTATAAGGTGCAACCAGTTTCTTCTGTGCCATGGGATGTTGCTGAAGCTGCCTATGGTATGGTATCTCAGGTCAGCAGCTGGCATTACCCTGAACATGAAATCCAAGCTCTTCACTAAATGAGAGATCCTCAAAGTATTTGCCTTATGAGTTGTGTCATTTAAAAAAAAACCCAACCAACCAAACCAACCTTTTACCTTGCCAAATTTAATGGAATATTTTGGTTTGACATATTCTGTTGGGCATCTTGCTGTGCTATGGGTGAGTCTGCATGGCAGGAGTCTGTCTTAATCCAATGGCCAGGCCTGCCTGCCAAGCTATAGCATATGTGATGCTTGCATGGGTGCACCTAGACAGCAGTGCTTAATGTCTTCTGGCTTAGTTTCATCTGGTACTTAGCTCATTCCGCGGCTCCTGCCGCTGTACTTCTGTTTGGGGCATGGGGAGGTTGGGTTTTCTCCTCATATCCAGGAACCCAGCTGAACTACCATCAGTACCAAAGAACTCCCTGCGAAATCGAGTGTCTGTCTTTGAGCCAGACATTCACCTTTGACACTGCAGCATGGACCTACCCTTGCAGTTACTTAGAATGGAGAAAATGGTGCATTGCTTCCCAGGGGCCCTAGTCCCCACGGGACAGAGGGCTTTGGTACACTCCTGCTTCTCCTAGGTGGCAATTCAGTCCAGCACAGAGTAAGAACAGGTTAGCCAGCCCCAGTTGCACAACAGATAATGTATTAAGAAATCCCATATAAAGTAACTCAGTGATAAGATGCAGTTTAGTTCAATCCATTACACACAAAGTCAAGGGCTTCTCAGCAAGAAATCTAGTTTTGGTGATGAAACAGTAATTCCTGTAAAGAAAAAGACAACACGGCACTAACAGCATGTTTTGTGGCCTGAGGCTCTTAATTTAGAGCTTCCACACTGCAAAGCCTGCACTGGCTTCCCCAACACCATCTACCAATCTCAAACTCAGTAAGTACTACTCTTTGTCTTACTGCTCAGGAGCTCTCATGGTATATACTGCACCACTAGCCCTCTGGTCTAGGGAAAAAAAAGTGCGTTGAAGAGAGATTTGTAACTTAGGAGGCTTGAAGGCTCCTCTGGCTCAATGTGGGACTTTGCTTTGACAAACCAGATGCAAGGCTATTTGGGAGCGCAGAAGCCTTCTAGCCTGAGGAAGAGTAGCATTTCTTATCCTCCAGCCATCACAACTGAAAGCGCTCACTGGTCCTCCTCTTGACTGAGACATAAATCACTTTAAAATACCAGAAGACAGATTCCTTTGACCAAGCTTTGGCTTTAAGCCAGATTCTTTGAAAAGATGCCTTGCAATGTCTTTTTTGCCCAGCAGAGAGGCAACGTGGTGCTGCAGTGTCACTCAGCGGCGCTCAGTATCTCCAAAGCACGCCCTCAGTTGAGAGAGCAAAGGATTTCTTCTTTCTCCACTCTCTACCAAAGCAATGCAGTTTCACTCCTTCCTCTTTTAAAACAGAACTTGTGTTTAAGACTAAAGCTCACATCCATCAAACAGGTAACAGTCTCCTAGAGGAAAGTATTAACAACACTAAGGTATAGTAACTGAAAGAAAATTAGTCTTACAAATGTATTTATCAGACACAGAGAAAAACAATGTCACCCTTGGAAAACTGTTTTAGTCCAGGGGATTCAAACATGCATTTTAGATGTTGCTCTTTCAGACACATCCTATTCAAAACCTGAAGGTATAAAGCAGATACAGTCCTTGAAACAGAGCTCACAAACCTACAGCACCATCTCATTCCCTTAGGAAGTCACTTTTCCAGCTTCATTGTAGATTTGCATTTCCATAACTAAGGTGATAGAGTGGATGATGGGATTCACTCCTATAGGTCTAAGGTGTTAGCCTTCAGTGATAGCCTACAGGTGGCACAGTACTTACAGACTTTGTTCTTCAAACATAAGTGTTTCAAGTTGGGTTCCTAATAACTGTCCTCACTTTTGTGAAGCTAGGCCTCGTCTTACCATGCAAAATTAAATTGAAATTTGCTGGTGTTTCATATTAACAAAGACCTGTCACCCTGGAAGATCAGCATCTGAACATTTCCTGAGAACATAATTAGAATTTTCACAGGCCATTAGTGAACGTCTTTTTCTGTAATTATATATATCTAAACAAATTATCACAATTTCTATGGTAAATCTGGTAAATTAATGGTAGATGTTACAGTATTTACATATACATAAAGCAACAACTCCCATCCCTCTCAGACACTTCTGAGCTTTAAAATGAAATGTAATCAAGAATAAAGTGTTGCAGTGAGGCTGAAATAAAAGAAAGTAAGGCTGTACTAAATCCTCTCTTGAAAGGTCACTCCTCCCATTTCAAGGATCATCTGTACTTTAGCTGCTCCTGTCTGGCATTTGCTTAACCTGTTCTTACAGCCCTCCAGTGATGGAGGTTCCACAAGCTTTACAATTATTCTTTCCTCTTTGTACCTTAAAAGAGGCTCATGAGGTCTTAGCCTAATTAAAATTAAGCTCCTAATTACTTTTTTTATTCTGCATAGACAAGAAGAGGAAACAATTTCTTTCCTTTTGGAATAGGCTGTAAGTGCTTGAGAGCAAAGAACAGCTTTCCCTCCTCTCCCCACATCCCTTTTCTAGGCTACGTAATACTGCATTTCATGAAAAATGGATATTTTGGCTTTTCATCCTTGTTTGGAAAAGAACCTTTTAGACCTCTGGATTTTCCTTAGGGCAGAAATACCACTTTTTGGCTAGGTCTGGTGAAAGCCTTGTGGTGTGGTCCTCAACTTCACCAGTGAAAAGGTAAAACAGCTCAGTACTCATCTTTCATTGCTCAACTGTCTTCATCTGTCTCATACAATAAGGCCTTGTTTCTGTAGTGCTCAATAGACTGTCTGTGAAGCTTATGACAGCTGGGCAGATTGAATCAGTGATGTGCTTCACTGACGATTACTTTTAAGGATGGCATTTCCTCCGTTAAAAACATTCATCTTTTTCCTACTCCTCCTCCCCGTGTTGCAAACTGCTCTAGCCTTTGTTTTTCTCCTTTCTGGACTAGTCATTAAGTTGGTCAGCTTTCATTTCTTCTATGTTAACAATAGTGTTTTCTGCTTCAGTGACAAATTTTGTGCAAGCTTGATGGGATTTATGCAGAAAAGGCAGGCTGACTTTTGTTTTTGCAGTGTTTGCCACAGGTGGCCCAGTGTTGATTTCAGTTACTGCATCTTTCAAACAGTAAGGTAGAAAATACCAGGGTTAATTCTGGTGAGGCAAAGCACTAACGCAGCACTGTGGGGCTTCTCAGGTGCTGATAATTTTGTAAGACACTCCAGGCATTGCGGTGCACTGAACTTGACAGCAGTCGTGTCCGTGGATTACATCCTCAGCTTTCTTTGAGCACAGGGGAAAAATAAGGCTGCTCAACAGCTAAAGACTGTGCTTTCTGCCAGGAGTGACTGTAAATAAGATTATGGTTACAATAAGTTAGCAACCAGAACCAATTTAGGGAAAAAGAGTAGGTATCGAACAAGCAATCAAATGTAGTATACCAGAAACTGGAAGTCTGCAAGAGAAGGAATTGGTCTTCAGTTTCCTATACTGTGAAAGAAATAAATGGGGAAGAATAAAATAAAAATTAAAATTATTTGCTTCAAAGGTGTTATTGGGGAAATATCTCTGCTATCTCTTCCTATTTCAGGTCATTGTAGTAGTTGATATGCTTTTGGACTTGCAGCATGTTGCAACTTGCTTTTAGGAACAACATGAAAGTGGCTGCTGCTGAACACCTGACTAGGTGGCAATGGGACTGATACAGCAATTCCCCTCTTGCAGAAATGGTAAAACAGAACAAAAAGCTCCACACAGCACAGCTCTTGCACTAAATAGTGCCCTCTTCCTCCAGTCACACACACAACTGTAGTTAACCAGGAAGTCAAATCTGTGAAATTGTAATGTCAAAAGCAAATATCCATTTTTATTTTTAAAGAATGTGTCTTCCTGATATTCTTTTGAGCAAATATTGTTTTAACAGACAAATTCACAATATGCAGCAAGTATCGTTAACTGAAATCAGGGAAAGCTCAGAGTGAGGTAGCTTTGTGTGCATGATTTTGTGTGGGTTTTTTTTTTTTAAAGGCTTTTCTTTTCAAGGCTTTGCTTTTGTCTCCTGCCTTGCCGCTTGCATTCTTCCTCCACTTTCCCATGCCTAGAGCTAACTTAACATCTAACCAGGAGACAGACAGGTTCTGAAAGCCTCCAGCTGCCTTACTTTAACCCAACTGTTACAACAGAATTTATAGAGATTTAAAAAAACCAAACCAAAACAGAAAACAAACACCAACCCTCGAACCAAAATGACGACATACCAGATGAATCAAAAGCCAAACAAGCAAAACCCCTAGTTCTATTCCTCAATTTGAAGCTAATTACATACTGCAGGTCCATCAGGTCAGGTTGGTCAGGTCATGAATATTGTGGTAGAGCACAGACCTCTTTGACTTGGCTCTAAGCACTGTAGCAAATCCACTGACCCCAAGAAAACAGAACCGTCCATGAACTCAAGAGCACAGCCTCAGCCATTACCGTTCTCCCCTCCTCTACCCATAAAAAGCTGAGGCCATACACTGACAGAGTACAGAAACACACAGGAGCTGCAGAGCTGGGTGGGTAGAGTTAAAGATGATTTTGTGTTCAGGTGACACTTTTATCTCAAATATTGATACCCTTAAAAATCTCCATCTAGAAAAGATGAGAGCAATGGAAGATGTTCCAAAATTTTCTGCTCCACTATATTGTCCCCTTGGAAGGGTGCTACCCTCTCTCTTGCCCTCAAAGGTGCACAGTCAAGAGCAGCACATGGTCTCTGTGTCTGCAACTATCACCTTAGCAGCTGCACCAGCAAAAATATTTATTCTTTGCTCTGCATTGGGAAGTAAGGAAATACTAACTTCCAAGCCATTCTCCCTAGCCTCAGAGTTTCTTTTTTCTATCAGGCTCTAAGATCCTCCTTTTCTTACCTGGTATAATCTTCTGAAAGACCATGGGTGTCTGAATTGCTGGACAATATCACTTTCAGAGGTCTGTCACTGTCTTTTTTCAGGAAGGACACCATGGCAGTATATAACCCCAGTACACAAGACCAGTCTGCTGGGGGAAAGGGGACCCCAGCAATTGTGACAGGAAGAGTTAGCACCACTCATAGGTCCTCAGATCAAGAGCTAAGAACCACACCCACCAGTAGGAGATGGAAATGATGCTTTAGGGAGAGGTGTTATTGCTGAAGTAAATCTTCCGCGGGCCTGATGTCAGCCTGGGAGTCATGGGCCAGTGCTGGGTGCTGCATTAGCAGCAGCTTAGAAAGTGGTAGCAGCAGATGCTGATTGTGGGGTGGTTATTTGCTAAATAACTGAATGACATTCATTCTTCTCCAAATCTAGCCTTTACCATGCTGGAGAAAAACAAAAAGGGTGTTTCAGAAGTCCCTATCTCAGCATGGGACCAGATGCCCAATTTTTTTACATTGGCTCATGTGAAAGTGTAAGCACTACTGAAGAACTGCCGAATGCCGTGTGACCTTTTTAGAGTAAGTGGTGTGGGTACAAGGTGTTTCTACTCAGCTGGAAGAGAGAACGATGGGGTAGTACACTCTGTGATGAGTGAAGACTGCTTCTCTATTTCAAAATCCATGAGCAGCTGAATACTCAAGAACTTGACTCTGACATTCATTCTAGTTAGTAATTAGAAAAACATAGTATTTTTATATTCTCAGTGGGCTGCAAATGTCAGATACTATGTTCTTATTCTTGGTCAATTACATGAATAACATTGCATCGTATTCTATCCGGTGAAAAATATGTTCCTTCTTAAGTATAAAATGTCATACAGATGCTGCAAGTGTAAATTCTGGGCAAGTGCGGGTTAAGGTGTCATGTAGTCACAGGCTCAAGCAGCTAACTGACAGTGGAGGTTGTGCTAGATTTCTCCTCCTCATGCTTCAGTCATCATTCAGAGAGGAAAAAAAAGAGAGATTAAATCTGAGATCACACCTTACCAGTTAGTTACTAAAACTCACACCTTGCTCCTGCTGGCTCCAGGAGGCTGCCCAAGGCACATGGCTGAGCTGACTTCAGGGTCGTGGTGGCTGTGAAGCCATTCACCCTGGCAGGTGCAGTCTTTCTTATCTCTTGTGGTAATACAGGAAATAATTACTTTCTGCTGGCATCACAGCGATGAGGAAAGAGAGGCCTTTGCAGACATTTTAAATAATCAGTCACCTTCCCTGGGCTAAGATCTCCTCAGAGAAGGCAAAATTTTACCCTTCAGGATCTACAGTTCACGGGTATGTACTAATGCCTTCCTCAGCCCCTGGTGAACATACGGCAGCAATGACTTTACAAGGAACAGTTAGGCAGAGACATATATTTATAGTTAATGATCATGTTAGGGCAGCAAGAGCAGAGCAAAGTGAAATATTGCCCCCCCTTCCTTTTCCATATGGATTATATTATCCCCTCTGGTGTTTGCTTATCCCTCAGGAGCCTTTTCAAAGCATTCACAGCCCTGGGAATTAATGCCTGGCATTGCTCACATGTGGAATTAAAAATGTAAAGCATATTTACCACTTCCTGTTTTCAGATGAGCAACAGAAAAAATAGTCATTGGCCTGGAGGTAAAGCCAGGAGGGCCCAAGGGAGGCAGCTGCAGCACAAGCAGAGGTGGGAGAGGAGAGCCCCTTGCGGGGCAGCCCAGAGGGAGGGAGGGAAAAGTCCCTCTGGAGCCACAGAAGCAACCGGAGGAGACAGAAGTTGTGGATAAGAGCTCTGTCAAATGCTCATTGGTGTATGTTATCTGGTAGGGAAACCTGCTGAAGTGTTGTTTCAGGAAACAAGAGAATGTTTTTGTCTATAGCCCTTTGGCCAGGAAAAGGACGGAATTATAGTTTAGTTGATATCTGCATTTGTTAGCAGTCAGAGTGGTTTGACAAAAGACAGTAAAAAGCCTGATTTTCACTGGATGGTCCTGATGTTCAAAACTAAAAATCTTTTGTTAAAAACAATACAGAGAATGGGAAGTGTGTTTTCTCCAAGTGTGTTTCTTAATGGAACATTATTAACAGCTCCAGTATTTGCTTTCTAAAGTGGCCTACATACATTTTCCAGACACTATTCTACCTGTTTTCCAATTCATCTTGTTTGCTGCGTATTTATTAAACCCTCAAGGCATAGCTATTAAAGCACTACTTACAGAAATGGTCTCTCATAACACTTATGAAGGGTTTTCTCAGACAGCAGGGTTACCACTGCTCCAGCAAGACTAGAAACCAGAATAAATTTCAAATATTTTACCTTTATTTTTATACTGTTTCTTTGGTAAATAGAACAGTGTAATTCATAGGCCTGTAACCTGTGGTTTAGGTGCCACAGGGACATTTGCCACAGGTTTAAAATAATCTTGAGACTGTGGTGGGCTTTTTTTTCATCTGTGGTTTCAATTTTTGTCAGAGCAACTTCTTGCTTTTTTTGCTCTGAGTCACAAGTTTGTGCAGAACAGCATGGGAGCCCCTGCAGTATTTATGTAAGGGTTTATTTGTGCGTCTTTATAGAGACAAAACTGCACAGTGGTTTGCAATGTATTTTTTCAAATGAATTATAGATTCTGGCCTCCCGCAACTAATCTTTGATGTTTGCTGGTGAGTTTGCTGGTTTTGTGACTACACAACAGACTCAGTTTGACATTGCTGATGAGGGAGAAGTGTCTGTAGAGCAATTCCTCTTGAACTAATACCAGTCCTGCTGGAGTGACTTTGGCCCGTTATTTTCAAGCATCTTTTGTTCTCCAAAGGGCATTCCTTTTCAAAACCATGAGCCCACGTGGTTTCCTGGACAGTGTGGATTTCCCTTCACATAATGGTGTAAATTAAGTGGCTCTGTCCTTCAATAAATTTGGGACGTGTGTGACTGCCTCTTGAACTGGCAAGCGGAACAGCAGTGAAAAAGAGTAGAACATGGACTGGAGTCCCTGAATATTTTCCACCATCCGGTCCTTAATGCTTGCTGTAGCTCCTCACTTCCCACGCTGGCTGCCAAGCAGAGCCCAGCCAGCTGCAGACACAGGGTTAAGGACGGCTGGGTCAGTGAGGGCTGGGCTGCCGCTCAGTGCTCTAAAGGAAATATTCCTTTGCTCTAAGGAGACACTGAAATAGTTGTGCTGCCAGCATCTGCTTCCTCTTAAACATCTATTTTACTCCTACATTTGACAGATGGACCAGTGATGGGGAGATGAGTGCTGAGAGCCTCTGTCTCATTTCACTGATTTGGAAACATAACTGAGAAATACATATATTTTTATCCTTCACTATGTTCACAGGAGCTTTACTCCTTTCATTCAGCAAAGGCCAGAGCTAAAATTCAAATTTAAATTTTGTTTAGCAAGGAGTGGAGTAGAAGATGGAGTTGTGAAGGTGTGGGTGATCTAAACCATTTCACCTGTTTTCATGTTTCTTCAGGCCTGCTGAATATTTCAAACACAATTAACAAATATATTCTTAGTCTGAAGATTGCTTCTGGAGTAGAAAGAGCTATTTTTGATTTCCAGATGGATTTCCCACCCTATGCTGAACGTGCTGCAAATAGTTAAGATTTCTCTCAGTTTCCCTCGGTTTTTTTGGTCAGGCAACACAATAATTCTGCTATCATGCTTGCTTCCCTTCTTGGGCTCCCTGAAATTTTTCCTCTTGTGCATCTCCAGCTCCCAAAGTTGCAGCAGAGCTATTCTCACCTTATGCCCTGCCTGAAACGCACAGGCTGTATGTGCTGGTGTGAGTCAGCAGTAATTACACTTCATCTTTAGGAAAGACAGTGGTGATGGAGCTGAAGGTGATTCAGCAGAACACTTTATTAGCAATATCACACTGGAAGTCATCACACCTGAGTCATCAGATCCAAGCTTCACAATCATAGGCAATTGTGTAATAGATAGTTACCCTAAAGGCTTTCTGTAGTAGCCTGAAATATGCTTTCCCATTACACTTACAGAGTCCAAATCAAAGCACTATGGAAGGGCAGGGATGGCACCTCAACACCATGAGCAATTTCACATTTGTCTGCCTGCCAAATGTTCTTCTCTTGATTCTCAAAAAATACAGCACTGCAGTTAGAAATCAGTTGATTCTGATGAGTCAATGCTCATAGAATTATCCTGGCACAATTGAGGCACTAGCAATTAAACCTTATTCTCCAGTTGTTCTGCCTTTCTAATCACTGCCAGTTCTCATGTGTTTCTGGCTTATTACTTGCTCTGAAGGAGCTGGAGGCAGACGGCCGATCAGGTATTGCAGGGACATGCCATACAGATGTCAGACTGCAGAGTTAAAATCTGCTATCTGGATAGAAATGATTTGATTTATATAATGAATCCACTGTGGGGTTACGTTGCAGCATCCATTAAAACAAGAGCAAAACAGCACTGGATACCAATATCATAAAAAGAACCAGCAGTTAATTGTGTGATTGGGTTGTTAGAAATTACAGTAATTAGCAATATAAACTAAAGTCAAAGGCATTCCTTACAAAACTGAACTATTTCTAATTTTGTATTTAAAATGATAGAGCTGGGGGACGCTATTTGTGAGGCTGAGGGTGAACCATCACTGGACTGAGCTGCAGAGAGTAGACTGTTCTGCAGCATGTGCAACTCTGCAGGCTTCCCCTACAGCCCTGCCAGCATACTGACCTCCTCTTTCAAGATCTTCCCTGTCTGGTCTACCTTTCCAAACAATGCCTACTAATTACGTGATATTTCGTATGAGATGAATCAGTAAACTGTCAGCATAAGATGAAGAAACTGCTAGTTTGTGGCTTAAGGAATGCAATGCTTAACATATTTCGCCTAACAAGTATTTTACAGCAATGACATGCTGTCCTCTCAGTGCTTTATAAGGCCAAGTGGATAATCTTTCTTTATCTCCTAAATACGTTTTATGTAATACCCTGAAAAGCATTTGCAGCTGCTAATAAAGACAGTATTTTTTATGGACATTCTTATTTTACAGAATGACATTTCATTATTTGTTTGCTTAGTATAAAGACGTTACATTCTGCAAATATTTTCTTTAAGGCTGACAATATTTTGAAGGCATGTCAGAATGAAAGTGCTGGGTTTTTAATGTAAGCAGAAGGGACCATTTGACTGCTAAGCAGGGAGAGATGCAACTGGAGTGAGAGTGCTGTGGCTATGCAGGGGAAGTCACGTCCGAGAGCAGACATGAAGGCTCCTAAGCTTGTAGCTGGGTCTTGATCATGCAACAACTTTTCCCTAAGTTCAGAATTGAGACTGCTTCTGCTCTTCCTAAGGGAAAACAAGGAATTTGAAAAATATCTCTGTAGAAGCTATGTGGTTATGGAAATAATTCAAGTTAGCTGATCTGAAAGTGTGTGTCAATCGTTGCTCCTCTCAATAACCTATTATGCACTTAACTGTATTTTAGAAATTTCACTTAATTCAGCACTGCTAAATGCCTCTGTGCCTTTGTTTTCCCCCCTTTTGATTACTTTCTTAAAAAAATCTGAACTGAAACCTACCTATCTCCTTTCAAGGTTCCTATTTCTGTTAAATAAAAACATTGGAAAGGGGGATATAAAGACAGCAGAGAGAGAGAGACTAAGATTAAAGGCAAATGGGATTCTAGTAGCCTGGCTGTAATAACCCTACTGTTTCCTCCTCCTTTGCCTCTCAAGAGCTGACCTCAAGGTGTCCTTCTCCAAGCACACAGAGTTGCTGGGTTTTCTGCTCAGTACATTTCCTTCCTTCAAGACTCTGACAAAACTGCAGACATCACATATTGTAAGAAGCACCCATAGTGCATGAACCTAATCAGTGCCCTCATCGCCAGTATGTTGTTAGCCCTTCACTGAGACCACACAGAATGGTGAATAATTCAGATGACAATTTTACCATGTAGAGCACAGGCTGTGGGAACTCTTATAGTCTTAGACCCTTGTTTCTGTGCTAGATTATCACTAGCTACCTCAAGCCTAATGGGGGACATCCAATTTGATCCCCTTTCACATCTGAGAAAATTAATAATAATGTCTTCTAGGACATGTCCTGCCCATGAGGTTTGGAAACTTACTTTTCGTGTTCTGCTGTGCACTATAGACATAAAGCTTCCTTGCATATAATAAAAAAATCGTATATCTTAACAGCCTTTGCTGTTTAAAATATTAGCTTGGCTTGCCTTACCCTATGAACACTTAAATATTTTTAATTGCCATTGGATAAGAAGTACAAGCAATTCCTGAAGCCGTCTGAGGGGAATGTATACCTCCATGTATCTGCAACAGAAATGAATTGGAAGTAGGTGCTCAGTTGCTGGAGTTTCTCACAACTAAGATACCTCTGGGGCATGCAGCTCCAGAACTAGGCAACTGGGAAACATTAACAACAGCACCTGAAGCTGCTATAGACTGCATCTGCCTGTGGGCGTAGGCAGCAGCTAAATGGAGTTAGGGGAGCAGAGGGATTTAGATGCCAAAGTTCCTTTCTAGATCTGGACCTCAATGCAGTGAAGCTTCAGCTGGATTTCAACAAAGGGTCTATCATTTAACCTCTGGTCATCCCTTCACTTTCAAAGGAAAGGTGGATGCATAATAAGATTATCATATGCCCCTGATAATACTTGAAGTAGCAACTAAAGAGATAAAGGGGATTCATGGATAACTTATTTGTACTCAGAGGATATTGATTTTCATGGAGGAAGTGGCAGAATCCCTCTCTGAAATGTATACAGTATTTGTCTTCTCCAGAAAATATATGGCTAATTTCTTTTCATGGTTTTACAGAGTTCTTAAACAGTTCTTCAGTGTGAAAAGTTATGTTTTTCCAAGTGTGTATAGATTTATTGAGCATTTAACTATGGCTAGAAACAGTCTACGTTGAAGCATTTGTCCACACGCTATTGAAAAATACCTTGCTATAAATGTAGTTGAGATGCCACAAAATATAATAAGAAATAAAGCACTGTCGTGTTATTCTGCTTTCAGTGATGCTGATGTAGCAAAATATGTTTTCATACATTCACTTTACCAGACAGTACCATAAGGATACAACTACCACGTTTCCAAGGAGATCCCACAACAGATCCCATATTAAACAATGTTCCAGCTTCATTTTAAATGAAAATAGTTTTCTTTTTAATTTAAAAATGGGACATCATCTGAAACGTACATACACCTACCCAAGCTGTGGATTCATCAGGGCCTGCCTTCAGCTGATGCCTCTGTTATGGAGCTCAAAGCAGAAAATGTTTTATGCTCACCTCAGACACAGCTTTGCCTGCTTTTAGTTGAAGATCTTCTCTTTAAAGAGCTGATGGCAAAGGTGAACACACTCAGTATGTTCTTATAGCCTCATTTACATATGTTTTATATAACAAATCTTTTGCTTTATCTAGGTTATGCCACCTCATCCTTATCCTGGGTAATTGAGCAGTGAGTATACAGCAGAATCAACCTAACAAAGAAGTTTTATCTCGGGCAAAGACTGTACCCTGGGCAGCTTCCCAGGGGCTTTTGGGGAGGCTGAAGGGAGCTCAAAGTGCACTAAGTCAGGTTTGCACCTTTTGGATCTGTCCCCAGTGTAAGAACACCTCAGCGAGGCGAGGAGCTGCTCGTTAATCGTGGCCTTGAGCAGCAGAGTGGGCTGCTCTGAAGTTACAGGGTATTGGTCCACAGAGCACTTTGGCCACATTTCTGACTGCCCAGCTTGTCCTCAAGACCTTTCCTGAGGCCGGCCTGAGTCACAGCCTCACATGTGGGACTATGGGGGCAAGGCAGGCGGGCAGACTGCTGGGCACCGCAGCTATATAAGCTTCACAAACAGAGGACGGAAGGGGGGTGTGGATCTTCTGTCAGGCCCCTTTATAGCACACAGACCAAGTTCCCAAAATATGCAGGGTCAGGTTGTGGGTTTAAAAGCACAGATATGAAGAGCATGAGAAGGAACCAGAATTTTAACTTCCTGCAGGCTCACAAGATGGATGTGTCTCTAGCCTTAAATCTTTGGAAAATGAAGGGTAAGAAGGCCTTGCAGTCTTCCCTTTTTACTCTGTGTGCTTCTGAGATCTAGTGGTCATGTCATATCTCTCAGAACTGCTAATTGAACTTTACCAAAAAAAAAAAACGAAAACCAAAAAAACCCCCACTTAATTGCTGAGGAGCAATGCCAGCAGTGTCAGTGATAGGCATCCTTGCCTACCCCCAGCCATGCTCAGTGGGAGGTTTTCCTTGATGGAGCTGCATTACAAACAGTCTCTCCTGGGTTTGATTTCCATGAGGAGAAGGATTCTACGTGCCTGTGTCAGAGCTTGGCCCAAGCTCACATTCCTACTGCCAGAAGGGACACTTTTGTGCTCAATACAACTTGATTTCAACCTGCAAACCACACAGGCCAAGATCCTCTCTCTCTCTCAAAAAAAGAAAGCCTAATTTCTGCACACAGAGTCCCAAGTTCTCCGCGTTTCTTGGGACAATGCTGTTTTTGGGACCTCAAATAGAGGACAGCCAGGAGTAAAGTTCTAGGCTGACACCTTTCTTCACAGCAGCAAGCACAGTTGCATCTAAGCCATCCATCCTACGTACTCATCTCAACAACATGAGTTAAGGTTGCATAGCTGACATGCAAGGACTGTCAGTAAGAGGACGTGATGTGGGGATGTAAGATCACAAAAATGATCAGAGGAATGGAACACCTCTCCTATCAGGACAGGCTGAGACAGTTGGAATTGTTCAGCCTGGAGAAGAAAAGGCTCTGGGGAGACGTTATTGTGGCCTTTCAGTACTTAAAGGGGGCTCATAAGAAAAATGGGGACAAACATTTTAGCAGGGCCTGTTGCAACAGGAAAAGGGGTAATGGTTTTAAACTAAAAGAGGATAGATTTAGACTAGATATAAGGAAGAAATTTTTTACCATGAGGGTGGTGAAGCACTGGAACAGGTTGGCCAGAGAGGCTGTAGATGCCTCATCCCTGGAAATATTCAAGGTCATGTTAGATGAGGCTCTGGGCAACCTGGTCTAGTTGAAGATGCCCCTGCTCATTGCAGGGGGATTGGACTAGATGACCTTCGGAAGTCCCTTCCAACCCAAACCATTCTGTGATACTATGAATAAGTCATTGGTTTGACAAAGCTTTGTTGCAAGAGATGGCAACACATAAATGGGGTTAGCAAGCATCCTTGAAAAGCAGGCCTCAAGTTGCACCAGGGGAGATTTTAGTTTGGATATTAGGAAAAAAAAAATATTCAGTGAAAGGGTTGTCAAGCATTGGAACAGGCTGCCGAGGAAAGTGGTTGAGTCATCATCCCTGGAGGTATTTAAAAGACATGTAGACGTGGCACCTAGGGACATGGTTTAATGATGGACTTGGCAGTGTCAGGGCAACGGTTGGACTCAATCATCTTAAAGGTCTTTTCCAATCTAAATTATACTGTGATTCTGTGATTAATTTTGAAATCCATTGTAGGCAGTGACTGAGCCCTGATTTTCCCTTATTCTCCTCTCCCTTTCTGAAAAACTCCCCTATGTAGTCCTAAGCTCAGCGCACACAAGTCCAGTCCCTCCCCCCCATGCTTTGATTCACTTTTTTTTTGAATTCTGGGGTTTTTCTTGTTTTTTATAAGGGAGTGAATTAATGTAAAGTCCAAGTGCTATGCTATAAGAAACTTTCATTCTCTCTAGAGAATATCAAGAAACAGCCAGTGTGACAACAGCATTCAGGGAAGTACTTTTGTAGGACCCTGTGCTAGCCTCATTGCTTCTTGAGGAACATCCTTCTGGGTAGTTCTCTGAAGAATTCATTATTCCACCCAGGGACTTCAATTTATCCTATGTACACCAGATATATTTAGAAAAAGTTGCAGTCAAAACCTCATGATGCCATTATTGATTTTTGCACAGAGCATCAACAAATGAGCAATAAAGTTAAAAAGTAATGAGAGGTCTTGCAGATGGGCAAAGCACCAACATAAACATTCTGATAAAAACACAGATTCAGCAAACCACCAAACCCAACAAGTTCTTGGGAGCTTGGCTTTATTTGGGTTAACTAAGTAAATTTGCTAAGAACATTGTTAAACTATTATAATACTAAGGCACAGAACACGAACAAGGACTGGTCTGGATATTAGAATATCAGGATATCAGAGAAAAAATGCAGATCTTATTGTAGCTCAGTTACACTTCGCCCCCATCATGCAAGCTTAAAAATCTTTCTAGAAGAGCTGCCCTTTTCCACAATCTGTGTCACTAAAACTAGATGCAGCAATGGTGTTTGTGCACCCAGAGCCCTCAGCTGCTGTTCCTCACATGGTGCCTTCACATTTTGTATGAAATTGCTTTCATTTCAGGGAACTGGGCTTAAACTTGTGAAAAAAGTACAGTAATGCAAGTGTTTAAAATATTGTGCTGTCTTAATGGGACATGGCAACTTGGCAAGTAACTTCTCATTAGCAAGGTTTTTGGTCAACTTGGTTTCCGTTTTCTGCTGCAGGATCAGAAATGTTAATAAATTATACTTTTGTTTTGGGGAATGTGGCCTCATTATAACTGGGGAATCCAGTGCCATTATTGCTAGTGGCTTGGGTGCAGGTTTTGAAACTCAACTGTTCATTTATTTCCCATACCCCAACTTTGAACCTGCTCACACATGAGGGAAGTGGGTAACCCCTTCTTTTGATCAGAAAAGGTCAGTCACAGGCTCTACTCTGTGATAATAAAAAAAATTAGGTGCACAACACTGCTGCACAATCCATTGCAACCTGCAAATGGAATAAAAGGATTTTCCATGGCATGGTTTTCTTGTATATACAGCTTGTGTGCACAATATTTAATTATATCTTTTTAGGTTAAGAACTTCCGAAAATAGCCGCTGACTGCAATTATAGCCCATGGATGGCAGATGTATTTCACAGAATCACAGA